>KN494337.1:0-22709 GCA_000787155.1 Scartelaos histophorus | reverse complement strand
GAAAATGTTACAGGGAAAATGGATTGGAGCTTCTTTTAAACATTTAATGCCTAAATTTAAGATTTGACTTTTGTGATTATACAACTGGGAAGCAGAGAATAAATCTGAAAACAAGATGAATACATGTTTCAAAATCTCCATATCAGAGAAATTTGCCGTGCAACAGTCTCACCCTCAAATGCCCCGCCCACTGCCTCTTCTGAGCATGCTCCCTGACATCCTACAAAACACATTCAGTTATTCATGTGCACATCACTTCCCTGGCTGACTACACCCATGTCCCCAGCAGCAGCACTGCTATCAGTGTCCAGTCAGAGTCACCACGGAAACAGCTCCAGCTCGTCACACTGTGATTTCTCCACATGTTAGTGCAGCAGGGCGGTCCATCAAAGCATGGCTCAGATATTCTCATTTAGAACCTCTATTAGGATTTAGCCTCAAAAGATGATTTAGGAAAAAAATTGGAAGAAATTGCGTTTTCAAGTAACTTTTTGTGGATTTTCTAAGCAACTTTTATGGACTTTCTATGTAATTTTTATGCAAGTTTCTCTTTGTGTTTGCAGAATGAAATGACAAATTATTCAATATTCCTTATTTATTTGGTTTAGGGTGATTTTCAAGTGTCCTGAGCCACTTTGAAATATTAATTAATTTGCATAAAATTTGGACCCAAATATTTTGGCCAGAGATGGAACCAAATGCAGGGTTGTAATCTAGAGAATCTAAAATACTTTATGTTTATCTATCTTGATATACTGGTGTAGTTCACTGAAGGGGGACTCGGACTCAGATTATAGATCCACAAAGGAAATGATTTGGACACAGCAGCTCACACATTATAATATATTCAAATAACAAAGAGAGTCAAAATGATAATGGTAATAATACATTCAAAATAAGTAGCAAAAATAGCAAGAGTGAGGTGTCAAATAAGACATAATTATATAAATGTAAACGTGCAAGTCAAAATAAAATATAGAAATATAGCAATACAAATATATCTAAGTTATACATAAGAGTTTGTAAAGAACACAGAGCAACAATGATGATGAAATGATTTACTGGACATAGGGTTATTTATTTACATTAGGGTGAGTTGTACAGTTGTAGGGAGTATTATCTGTTACATTAGGGTGAGATAGTGTACATTTATAGGCATTATTACAGTTACAATTACAGATGTTTCTACTCCTCAAAAATCATGCATTTTTACTGTGAGTAGTGTTGCCTCTCCATAGATCTGACCTGTAACTTTGTCTAATGACGTAAATTGTAAGTCTCCACAGAAAGAAATATGTTTTTTTCAATACTGTGGAATATTCCAGGCAATTAGCATATAGCATTTCACAAAAGAGAGCTTTTAAGTCATTTTCTGATAGATTTAAGTGTTTATATCTAAAGCTTTTTGCAGTCTACCTCTAGTTTAATTATATTTGACAGGAAAACATTATCATTCAAACGGTGTTGCTTCATAAATAGCCAATAGCCAGCAGTAAGGGTCACCTGTGTCTACAATAGAAGCTCATCCAAGTAAGTCTGAGTATAGGAGGGAATAAATAATGAGATGTAAAGGGCCTTGAGTGTCCTGAAGGGTATTATATAAATGTATTTTCATAAAGTACTGGAGCAGTTTGCACCTTCTGGCGGTTCCTGGTACAGAGCTAACAATAGTGTCGTCATAGCTCATAGTATTTCCAATTAGCCCAATGTTAAATGAATGGGGAAGGCTAAATGCACGTTTCCTCTTTACACTAATTTAAATATGAACGGCCATGACTCGGGGAACGGGCTTTTAAAGCAAAGTGATACACAACATGATGACACAATATGAACTGTACAAGAGACACAATCACAGTAAACCAGGACTAGAGCAGGAAAGACCAGGACCAGACCAAGTCTAAACCAGGACTAAACCAGGTCTGAACTAGATCTAAACCAGGACTAGAGCAGGAAAGACCAGGAACAGACCAAGTCTAAATAAGGATTAAACCAAGTCTTAACCAGGTCTAAACCAGGTCTAAACCAGGTCTAAACCAGGTCTTAACCAGATCTTAAGTAAAACAGCTATGCAAAATCAAAGTGAATGCAGACCTCAAGTAGATGAGTGAAAAATGTAAATAATATTCTGTACATTTATGTACATAAAGAGCTCACAAATATCTAATGCACTGTGCTCTGTCTCTGTCTGGGGAATGTCATGAGACCCTCTGTGCTCTGAGCCCCCCGGAGAAGAGACAGGAGCAGGATGGACAAGTGCATGGACAGGAGCAGGTTGGACAGGAGCAGGTTGGAAAGGAGCAGGTTGGACAGGTGCCTGATGGACAGGAGCAGGTTGGAGAGGAGCAGGATGGACAGGAGCAGGTTGGACAGGAGCAGGTTGGACAGGAGCAGGTTGGACAGGAGCAGGTTGGACAGGAGCAGGTTGGACAGGAGCAGGTTGGACAGGAGCAGGTTGGACAGGAGCAGGTTGGACAGGAGCAGGTTGGACAGGAGCAGGTTGGACAGGAGCAGGTTGGACAGGAGCAGGTTGGACAGGAGCAGGTTGGACAGGAGCAGGTTGGACAGGAGCAGGTTGGACAGGAGCAGGTTGGACAGGAGCAGGTTGGACAGGAGCAGGTTGGACAGGAGCAGGTTGGACAGGAGCAGGTTGGACAGGAGCAGGTTGGACAGGAGCAGGTTGGACAGGAGCAGGTTGGACGGGTGCATGTCAGAGGGGCAGACTGGGGTTGGTGAGACACATGTGGCATTGCCATGCGTCTGTGACCCTCTGAGCCTCATGGTGGTCATGGTGCTGTGGTGGTTATCCACCTGCAGGAGGCGCATGATGTGCTGGAGAACAGGGGGCGGCGGTAGGACCCGAGTGAGCCCACACACCTGTCTCCACGGCAACTGAGCACAGGTAATGCCTCTCTGCACGTTGCTTCAAAATGTCCGACAAATGTCCAACTTCTACACCTGCTCCACCCCAGAGCTGGACACAAACACCACCATGAGCCTCATTGTCATGACAACAGAGCCTAAAAGAGCCCAGAGTCGGACAGAGGGCTCTTGAGCACCCCCTACAGCCTGACACAAGACCTCAGCCTATGGCCTCCTTTCTGATCTTTGTCTTGTACCTTGGCCTCCGGGAGCAGAGAGGAGGACGAAGAGGAGGAAGAAGAGTAAGAGAAGGAGGAAGAGAACAGAGAGTTTTAGCCATATTCAGAACATGTAGCTGCTGACAATTTATTATCAGGCCATGAACACTGATCATAAACTGGTTTTAAGTCTGTTTATCTCAGACTTAGCATCTATAAACTTATTTCAGCCCATGAACATTTACCTACACTACTACTATCAAATACTACTACTACTACTACTACTACTACTACTACCACTACTACTACTACTATTACTACTACTATGAAATACTAACATTGTGTGTTTCGTCATTGAGAAGATGTGCCTTTCTTTTCTTATTATGTGCAGGTTTCAGTAATACACTGTAATCTGACTTCTAATCTGAAGGACAAAGTGCGGATCATGTCGGGGTTCAAAATGGCATAATACAGTTGATCATTTTTGACAATAGGTGCAGATGTTTTAGCTTGAGACAATGGTACGGAAGATAACTTGTTCCAGTAGATTTTGAATTTTAAATGAAATTCTCTCTTTGAATTTTTGAACTCAGAAAAAAACATATTTTAATTATTTTTATTCTGAATTTTAGTTGCTGAAATTTTCCGGCAGGCTCAGAGGTGTGTCCAGCTGACAAACTGAATTGCTCCTTTGCCTTTTTACACAAATGAACTGACTTTATGTCACATTGTGTATACAGACTATGGACTACAGCAGACCTGGGCTTTGTGTGGCCATTTGGTCTACTCTGGCTGTTTAAATTGGAATTACAACATAAATATCTTATCCTTTTACCTTATGCATGGACTAAAGCTGCGTTGCTTTTATTTTAGACGTGTTTTTTTGACATTTTTCATAAGGGAACCTCACTGAGGATCAGGGAACTTGGCTTAGTCATGACATACACTCTTACCAATGTTATTTACTGCTTTTTATAAAGAAATACTATTAATATTATGCAGAATTGAGTTAAGCATTTTGACCGTCTACAATATTTTCAGTTTTTCATGTAGCCCCATGCCAAAACAACTGTCCACCTCTGGACCATAGGATCACTGGGCCGACATGTGTAGCCTGATCTTATGAATAAACAGTGAAAAGAAGATGTGTCTTCTTTATTCCAGCAGAACAATGGGACTTGTGCCTGTAGTGTGTGGCGTGGTGTGGTGTGGGGAGCTCACTCTCAGCAGGGGCCCACATGAAGGGCCCCTTTGTGCGTGCAGAGCCCAAGATACAGAGGCACAGTCACACAAAGAGCAGCCTTACTCTCTGTTTGCACAGTTAATAAGATGTTATAGTGTGGATAATTGGAACAAAGAAACCATCACCTCCTGTGTTCAGTCTCATGGGAGCTCTGTTTACTCCATGTGAGCTTGAAATACACCACCTTATGCGCCTTCTGTCTATTCTTATTTATTTATTTATTTGTGTGTTAAACATGTGTGAATGAAATAAAACACAACTCTGACCCTTTTTGTGATGAGGAAACATTAGAACAGAGAAAATAGCAGAATACGGGCCCTTAAACATGAGCTGCTTACCTTCACTTGAGCTTTTAAATGAAAAAAAACTAAAACTCTGAACCATCCCGTCCATTTTTATGTTCTATGTGAGATCCATGTTAATTAAAAATGTGACGTTAATATTACTAGTCCATATACTTGTGTGTAATTTGGATTGGAGTGTCTGAAGTGCTCTCCAAACGAGGGCCCCATAGAGTCCATTAATTAGTGTAAGACTCAAAAGTATTACTATATTAAGTATATTTTCAGATTTTTTTTCTAGTTTTTCAAGTTTTTATTACCCTATTTTCTGATCTATGTCATAATTTTCTCATCACAAACAGACCTGGAGTTGTGTTTTGTTTCAGTTCTTTGAGTTCTTCTCTTAGAATGAAATGACTAACACCACCTAGTGATGTCACGTGGTAATAAAAAGTGCTCCACAGTGTTTCTAAACTAAATACACTTTGACTTGAATCATTTGGATTATTTCAGCCCTGGAACTGTCAATCCACTGAACAAAATTAAAAGTAGCTGTAACTGGAAAATTATTGAAAACAAACAACATTAGCTTAGTTAGCTCATGCTGGTGTTGTGTCCTTGGGGTTGGCGGTGCGATTCCAGCTCCCACAGGTGAATGCTGCCTTTGTGTCCTTGGGCCCCAGAGTCTGTGAGCACTGGTGTTTGAATGTGTGAGAAGATCCTTGATGCAAAGCGCTTTGGGTGCCTTGAAAATGGAAAAGCGCTGTGTAAAAATGTGAATATTTACCAGTATTTGCATGTTTTTTGGTTTTGTAGTACTTTTATTATCCCTGCTGGAAAATTGTCCTCTGCATTTTACCCATCCTTGTTGCTAGGCAGGACTTAGCTGGAGGATTTACCTATGGTGCATGTATTGTATGCATTGTGTGTATTGTATGTATTGTTGTATTAGTGCATTCAGTTAAGTGCACATTGAGATTACATTCTGAAACTCATGCACTAGGTGATGTTTTGTGTCTCCAAATCAAATTTACATCCCATTTGAAAACAGTGCTGCACAGACAACAGCAACAACCATGAAGGTCACAACCTGTGTCCAGATACAATGACAAAAGCTCATCTCAGTGCGTATTTACTAGAATTCTAAACATTCTTCTTCTGCTGCTGATTTAGACACAGTATGAGGTGAGTGGCTGCTTCACCGTTTCAAGAGACGTGAGTCAGTTATGCAGATGTCTTTCTCCTTAAGCTCCTGCAGTTATGAAGGAGCCACAGCGCCTCACAGTGACCGACACCAGTATCAGTAAATCTCAGAGGAATTACACCTGGGAAATGAGCCTCTGTTAGAAATGAAAACAGCTTGAATCAGTCGTGGCGTTCTTAGTAGATGTTCTGAAATGAAAAGCGCCTAGATCTATGTTCTCATGATACTAAAATTTAAAACTTTAGCACATCATTTTTTATTGGAATTTAAAGGGCCCATATTATGCTGTTATAATATAGTTTCCCCATTATTTGGTTTCATTCACATACATATTTAGGAGTTTTTCTCTCAGACAGAAAACACTTATTCAACATCCATCTTGTGCTGTCATGGAGTAGTAATAAAGGAGTGCTCCACTGTGTTTTTAAACTCCAAACATCTTCACTAGAATCATTCGGATGATTTCATATCTGAGACTGTCGATCTCGTCTGAACTTAAGGTTAAATGATCTGTTCACTTGGAAACTACAACTACATGACATCACAAGGTGGAACAGAGCACCCAGGACTCCCCCGCTAGTGCGTTGGATGGCGCACACTCGACACCTACGCGCCCACACACTCCTCACCTTCTGACTCCAGGCTGCTCTCTGGTTCAGGGGCCAAACCGGGGCACTTCCTGGTCATGCCATAAATAGCTCTTGGTGGTGCACTAAAGGAGGTTATGTGACCATGGACTCAACTATTACTGTTCATTTGTGTGTTTATTTTGTTTTATTAAGTTTGTTAGTCAGTACAGGACAACCATATGAGGGGTATTTAAGTAATTCTTATGTTGTTTTACGAATATTCATGAGTACAGTTCTGCCTATGTTTAAACCTTAAAACCTTAAAACCTTTGGGCTAAGGGGTATTTAAGGGGGAGTATTGCTCATTGTGTCCTTGCCTGGCTCTGTGGGTGCTGGTTTTGTGATCGCTGCTGTAAATACTTTTGGGGGGGGGAAGGATTTTGCGTTCACTTTGAACGTTGGGCTGTGGTGTGAATAAAAAACCTACTTAAGTGAAGTTTTTTTCGACTGAGCCGTTTTTCCATTTATTTTGTGCGACCCCGTGACAAAGCTGCAGACAGACTCATAATGCAGGATTACTCAAACACGTGTGAATGAAACAAAACAGTACTCCAGAGGAAAGCCCATTATAAAATGATTTCAAGCTCACAAGACTCAACTTTGCGTGATATAAGACCTTCCGATCTTATTTCCACTTTGAAAGCAGCATTTTTCTGAGCACTTTTACTCACTTTTACTGCCTCTTTCTTTCTCTGTTCAGGTGTGAAGTTCCAGAGAACCACTATTCGCATTGTGATCAGCGGCATCTGGCTTTACGCGGGTGTGTGGGCAGTGCTCCCCCTGGTGGGCTGGGGCAGCTACGGTCCGGAGCCGTTCGGATTGGCCTGCTCCGTGGACTGGACTGGCTATGGAGAGTCCCTGAACCACTCCACCTTCATCCTGGTGCTCTCCGTTCTCTGCACCTTCCTCCCCTGTCTCCTCATCCTCTTCACTTACTTCGGCATCGCGTGGAAGCTGCACAGAGCCTACCAGTCCATCCAGACACAAGACTTCCAGTACGGCAACATCGAGAAGAAAATCACTCTTGTAAGTACTTTAGTAGAGGTCTGATATTACACAAAACTGACTGTTGTGAGCTTTAAGTCATGATAGAGTGTTGTACCTCCTCACAAACAGACCTGGACTTGTGTTTTGTGTCATTCACACATGTTTAACACACAAACCCTGCAGATTTAGACTTCTAAAAGTTCTTCTTTCAAACTGAGAACACTTGTGATTTTAAACTCCATGAGCTAGAATCATTTGGATAATTTCAGCCCTGGAATTGTCAGTATCCGGAGAACAAAATGTAAAAAGTAACTTAAAAGAGGTTTTTCCTGCTGTGGGCTCATCTATTTTGAATATTCTTAATGGTAGCCTGACCTGAGGAGCTGTTCTCAAATATTTAAAACATGTTCTGGTGCAGCCACTTCTCAAAAAAGCAAGATTGGACCCAAATGATCTTAAGAACTTCAGGCCTATCTCAAAGCTGCCTTTTTAGAGAAAACCATTCACAATCAGATAATCGCTTCCTTACATGAGCACTATCTACCTGAGACTGCTTTATTTTGTTTTTAAGTGTTTGAATGGCGCAGTCCTGCTGTACTTCTCTGAGCTTCTCCATCCTTAGACTCCTCAGGTCCTCGGACCTCCTCGGCCTCTCAGGTCGGCTCACCACCTCCTCCTGAGTTTGCCTGTGGAATGAGCTCCTTCGTAAAACGCACTTGTTCACGTTCATGTTTTTGATGAGATAACACTATAACATAACTTAAAGCTCACAAGAGTCCATTTTGTGTAATATAGGAACTTCATCCTCACCCTGATTTAAAGCTGACAACCTAACTGAGGTACATTACTGAAAACACATCTCTAACATCTATACACGGTGAAAAGGAATTTTCAGCAACTACAATAACAAATACTTCTTCAGGTTTGCACAAAGAGAGGCAGGAAAACAACACACTGTAAGCTATGTGAAAGAAATGTCACAGAAACACACAGCTCCGGAGCTCTTTTCATTCCAAACTCACTACTGTAGCGCATGGAGCTTGTGAGCAGGTGGATTCTCTTGCTTTAATCCATGTTATCATGTTACCTCCTCAAAAACATACTGGAGTTGTGTTTTGTTCCCCTCCCAATCCTGGTTTATTCGCCTGTTTACGTCTCCAAAGCTCAAAATACTCTGCTCCAACTTGTGTTAGCACGTACAATTCACCTTTAGTTTGGTAAAAACGGGCAATTCTCAAGCTGAAATGACCCATATAATGCTAGTGAAGGTGTGTGGAGTTTAAAAACACAATGGAGCATTTTCTGTATTGCCACGTGACATCACAAAGGGGGACAGTGTTTTCCATTTGACCAAGTTACAGGTCAGATCTGTGGAGAGGCGACCCCGCTCACACTCAGAATGTGTGATTCTCGAGGTATTTTTGAGCTACAAAACCACCTGTAATTGAATAAATGTAAAGTAGAGCGGTTTAATTTCACACTGTGGAAAATTTCAGGGAGAACAATGACGTCTCCATAGAAAAAAAGCAGTTGACATAAAAGATCTCCACTAGAAAAGTTACACAACGCATCTTTTAGTAAAATCAATTGTAATTTGTGCAGACATATTTCTTGTTATCCGAGGAAGTGCATCTGTACTTTTGTGTGTTATTTTGTATTGCACTGATGTAGTCTGAAAACACTTTGTAGAGATTGTGTGGATGCATCGCAACTCTTGATGTTGGATTGCTCTGTCAGAATAAAATAGGAGTGAATGGAAATTGCCGTTTAAAAAGACATGTCGTCCACTTTCACTGTACACCGTGCGCTGACAACAAGAGCGTCCTGCTGCACTCGGGGGATTTGATGTTAGATTGGAGCTTTCAGAATGTACATACCATCACTTATTTGATACAATAAAGTGAAAAGCTGTGGACAGAATGTTCTTCCACGTGATTAACATACTTTTCAATCTCTTTCTGAATGTCTAAACAAGCACTGCACTGTGTATATTTTCAGCCAGACATTCCACTTATTTATATTTATTCAACCGCACTTTGAAAAACATGCATTATACTGTGAATGGGGACGCTTCTCCGCAGACGTCACCTGTAACTTGACCTGGCAGCTTTATTTGTCCCCATGCACCTAGTTTAATAAGAATTTACTGTAGAATCCATTAAATAAAACGAAATTACAAAATGTGACATTGGCCTTGTTAGTGCTTGTGGGAGAGTGCAGTAGTGGGCCAGCAGGGGAAAAAAAACTGTTGTTGTGCTCTTGGGTAAGACACTTTACCCACATCGCCTTGTATAAAAGTGATGAAAGATGCTGCAGATTGGCAGCCAGTCTACCCCAGGGCAACTGTGGCTAGTAAAAGTAGTTATCCACAACTGGGTATGGAATGTATAAAGAGTGAAATTGTAAAGTGACTTTGAGCATCTGGAAAAGCACATAGAGTATGTCTTTTTTAATATGTATTATTATTAAAGTGAAAATATAAGACACCAGCTATATTATTGCTCAAATCAAAGTTTGGAGCTTTTAGCCATATTATAATGGTGCCACATCAAAAATAATCTGGGTTGGGTATTATTAGTCTCACTCTCAAAGCGCCTTCAGTGATTTTAATAACACAATTATGAGAAAAAAAATTTCTTGAAAAATTCTTGAAACACAAAATAATATCATCAAAATAGTTTTCAGTAGTGTTCCAGTGTCCACCCATCTCCCACTCAGATCTCAGATATGACGTCACGTCCATGCTTCAGGTGTTCTATTATGTTTCATGTGTCTGACTTGGAGAAAAACAAGGATGAACTGGAACCTGTTGGTGTTTATGTTCTGTTAGCGACACCTGAGACATTCAGCAACACCTGTTTAAAACAAATCTTTGTTCAATATTGTCTTCCCCACAACATCGACCACCAAACCCACAGGCAGTGATACAGACGCAGTAAAGTACTGCAGTAATACTACCAAACCCACAGGCAGTGATACAGACACAGTAAAGTACTGCAGAAATAATTGCAGATCTGGCCATCCAGATGTAGGAACACGCCCACAGGAAGCATACCACTTCTGTCACACATGAGATACAGTTCTGAAGAGGTCAGACTGCAGGTGCACTGTCTCCTTTCTTGGAGCAGTAAGTCAACAGCGCTGAAACCTGTTTAAATCAGCTGAGCAGACACATCACAGCAACATCACAAGACTGTGAGGAAGACCAAAGGAGCAGAACCAACTGTCAGGGGTGAAAACAAACTCTTGGTCTGTCTTCAGTATTGATGCATGTTCTCATGAATATCTAGCTTTAGTATCGATTAGTACTTAGTAGGGATGTAACAAGATCTCATACCACAAGATCTCGCGAGACCAATGTGTTTGCATTTGGATTGGACACAAAAGGGTTGAACGCTGGTGAGTAGTTCCAAATAACAGCGCTAAAATGACCGCAAATCACTCATAAAATATATTCAAACTGTCAATTCCAAAACGATTCATATTTTCTTTATATCAAAATCTCACAATGTCTCAATCTCGTGGACGTTATTTCATCTTGTGAGAATTCTGTCTTGTCCAACCTCGAGTATTTGGGTATTTATGCGTTTCAGGATGATTAACATAGTGATTAACAATTTCAAACAAGATATTATGTCTGTTGAATGGGAAAAACCTCATAATACAGTGCAAGAGGAAGCTGAAACCCATGACCAAACATTTTAACCACCCTTAAACCATAAAACTAAAGCTGCTGTGATGTCATTTTGAAATCCTGAAACATCAATTAAACATGCACCTTCACAGCCAAACTGAGCTACACATGCAAATCCAAGCTTTATTAGTCAAAAGTGAGATGCGCTTTGACATCAGAAAGACTACAGATTTGTTTTTATGATTAAAGCTGTAGTTCAAATGAGACATAGTGTGAAGCAAAGTGTAGATAGTGAGAAACAGGCGATCTGCGTATCTGAGGAACTGTCACAGCAGCTCGACCGAAACATCCTCTTTTTACTCGCTCTTTGAAACATGTACATGGCTTGTGTGTATTTCACATGAGGAGATACACAGTAATAATATAGTAGCGCACATATGTTCTTGGAGACATGAGGACGACATCTCTCTATTCGTATTTCTACTGCAGAGTGTGACAGCTTTTTCTAAGAGATGTTTTCATAAAGAGTTCTTGTCAAAATCGTAACAGGAATATGAGCCATGTCAGCTCCGTCACATGTGTCTTATGTGGCAGTAAAGGATTACATGACAGTGCTTAAGAAAAACATGTTCACAGAAGAGAGATTTCATTACGCTTTTGTCAATAAACACCAGAGGGAATTAAAAAAAAAGATTTTGCTCAGATAGATCCTGAAGGCAAAATTATGTTCCTGGGTTGACGACATCACAACATTTTACAGGACAATAATACGAAAAAGAGATGGGGCAGATAAAAAACAGTGAATACTTTTTTTGTTGTAGTGTAGCGTTCATTTGTCACTAAAAGATCAGACTTGACATGTGTGAATTCACTCTGACGCTCTCACACACACACACACACACACACACACACACACACACACAGCCTGGTGCTCACATTCTGCTGCATTCGTGTCCTACACAATGTTAATGTTTATTACACAAAGTTACCTTCACCTCAAAAACAGACCTGGAGTTGTTCTTTATTATTAGTCTGTCAATATCTCCAAAGCTCAAAACGCTCTATTTCACATTGTGATGTCATAAGTGGAAGGGTTTTTCTTCATGAGACCAGTTTATTAGAGCACCACACAGTCTGTGGTGTGTCACTGCTGCCATAATTGAACAGTATTTCTGTTACCAAGAGATATTTTCATGTTTCTGTTCATTATTCATTAAGGCTAAAATAGAACTATTGTTGCTGTCCTTACAGTTTAATGTTTAATCACACCAACGTTTCATCCAAAGCAAGTTTCAGGGAACAGCTGAATCTTTGTGTATATATCGTGCTGTTTGGCAGTATTTTGATAAAGATGCACTTTGTAACTTTCCTCATGCTCGTCCAGCACAGGGCAGCACCAGGAAGTGTCAGGCAACAAGGACTAAACTAGGAGTTTTTCATTATTATTATGTGTTTTGTTTTGTTAAAAAGGGATGAAACAAATTTCTTAATGAGCAACAATGAAATTATTCATTTGAAAGACGTTTTTGATAAACTATACTATACTTCTGATCAAGTTATTTATGTTTTCTTGTTTTCATGACAGGTGGGCTTATACATTTGGGTCTTTTACCTTTAGTCATCTCATCTCATTCTAAAATCTCAAAACCTTCATTTGTCATCACTATTTCCAGTGTTTGTCTTTAATTCAAGAAAATATGGTGCCCAATAGTTAAAAAGCAACCTGCATATCAGACTTTGCTGCTCATCATATAATACACTTTTAAAAATGACTGCTTAAACATTAAATATAGGCAGTAAGTGACATTTATACTCCACAAACCGAATTAAATAAAATAATTGTAATAATAATAATGTGTATGAATCATAATCTTATCAGATTCTATGGAAACACTGAAATTCATATTGTTGATCTGCCGTGGGGAGGTGGAGAAGGTACCATAGCATAGATTATATATAGTCTGTGTATATATTGTACATTATTGCCCCATATGGACAGGAGGGCCTATGGGATCACTGTGTCAGTCATATATAATTACTACATGTTATTGGAAACCTCGGAGATTAGCTGCTCTGCGGCCCGACAGGGGAAATCTGTTCTGTCATTAGAAAAGGGCTGGTGCTGTGCTATAGGACGCTGAATTATATTATGTGGTACTGGTAAATTTGTGATAGAAAATTGTAATAATCTATATTTTATTCATATGCACTGCTCTCTTTTGATACCGAACATGTTGGAGCGCTGCACAAGAGAAATGAAATGATGAATGTTCTGAGTTGACGGGTTATCTTAGATCTTATACTTTTGACTACCAATGAGCTGAGCCTTACCGTAAAGCAGGGGGCAAAATTAAAAACTGCGACTAAGTAATTATATCACTAGTCTGAGTTTGTCTGCCTTAAAGGGTCCATACTTCACTATTTTCTGATCTACACAGCAAAAACAGAAAGGTTAAATTTATTTTAAAATATTTCAGAGTTGTTTTACACACAAAAAGTGTCATTTTAACTATTTAAAAGTTAACGGGGGTAATACTTGAGGTTATTTGCCAGAGTTGATATGGTTGAAGTTAAGTCAACTTCCACTAGTGTTAATTCAACTTCCCTTGGTGTTAGTTTGGCACCTCCCACCCACCACTTCAAACTTCAGCCAGAGAAGACCAGTTTGAACCAGCTTTTCAACATAATTTCATAACTCAAATAAAGTGTAAAAAAAATAAGCTAAATCAGGATAAATCTACCAAGTGTTATCTGTTTACTCTCAAAATGTTAATATAACTCTTGATTTCAGGGTTAAACTGGTCCAGTGTTATTTAATTAAGTAAAGTATTCAAAAGTAAAAGTATTCAAATAGTTTTTTTAACACTCCACTTTTGCTGTGTATGTTTTACTGTTTTTACCTAATCAAAAACAGACCTGGAGTAGTGCTGTGTTTCATTCACATGTTTGAGTAACTAACCCTACACCAAAGCTCAAAATGCTCTGTTGCACCTTGTGATGTCATGAAGTGGTAGTTTTCAAGGTAACAGCTCCTTTTCCTTTTAGATCAGTAGAGATTGGCAATTGCAGGTCTGAAATGATCCAAATGATTGTAGTGAAAGTGTATGGAGTAGTTCCTGTATTGTTACATGACATCACAAGGTGGAACGGAGCATTTTGAGCTTTGGAGATGTACACAGACTCATAATAAAGAGTTACTCAAACATGTGAATGAAACAAAACACAACTCCAGGTCTGTTTTTGCTGCAGATTTTACAAGGCTTAAATGTGACCATAACAAATTTTGAAGTACAACATGTCGCTCTAGAGAAATACTAATCATTTAGAATATTGAAAAACTACTTTACACCTCTGATACTGGGGTTATAGGCTGTACATTGTGGAGCCAGTTTTCACTTCTGTTTAGTGACGGCACCAGAAATGTTTGACATTTCATGATAATATTTGATAATCATTCAACTGTGGATGTTTTATTGTGTTTTAATCCATGTTTGAATCAAAGGCATTGAATTTAAGTTGTGTAAATGTGTTTTTTTTTTTTTAAATGCGCAGCTGTAATTTTCTATTTGAATCTACTGTACGCCTTTTGGGTTTTTTTGCCTTTTTCCTGCACCTACTTTTTAATCTGCTGTGCTTTTTTATTATTGTATGTTATATATGTGCTAAATAATTTGTGCTAATAATTTTAAATAGACAGTAAAATGCATGGGCTGCTACAACTATAAAGCAGAATGAACCACAAGTTATTTATCCTCATTTCTACAGCTCAAATTGTAAATGTAATTCCATAAAAACAGCAAAAATATAACCATAAGTCCACACTGCTGCGAGGAAACTGAGCACACGATACATACTGAGCCCTAAAATGGATTGTTCCAGCTTTCATGTGTTGATATAGAGCAGATATTGTAATTATTTAGTGTCATGTGAGGCAGATCCACCAGACTAAGGACAAACAGTCGCTTTAATTTCTTCAGAGTTCCATAATCGTGAGCAGACCGTTACCCATTTGGTTTACCCACTTTTTTACACGGCTGCCGTAGCAAAAGGTCCACTCTTCTTCAGTGATTTTAGATTGCTACAAATAATCCATTTCCACGGGGGAATGTGTATTTCATAACGGCGTCTCTGTATTCACAACTAAAGCGTCATATTTAAAGTGCGATGGAGAGCGCGGGTTTGACCGAGCGCTGAGGTCAGGGGCTGGTCAACCCTCTGGCGATTATCACATCTGAGTTTGTGTGAATTCTACAGCTTCAACTGAGATGCAGCCAAAGCCCAGCGGCATTATGGGTAGCACTGAGTGTGTGTTTGGAGGACAAGGGCATAGTCTGAATTTAAAGGTGTTTCATTACGTGAAATTGACGCTTGTGGCGTATAGTCAAGTTATAATGTTGTTTATTGATCAAAAACAGACCTGGAGTTGTGTTTTGTTTCATTCATGTTCGAGTAATCTTGGTTTATTAGTCTGTCTACATCCCCAAAGCTCATAATGCTCCATAATGTTCCACCTCATGTATATGGAAGATAATTTATCCCATTAGATTTTTAATTTTAAATCCCGCTGAATTTTTTACTCTGAGAAAAATATGTTTTATTCAGATTTGCGAAAATTATAAGTATACTTTTTAAATATGTTTCAAATTATTATTATTATTATTTTTGATCATCTTTATTTTCAAATCTTCAAATTAAACAGTCAAAATTCAGTGTAAAGAGTGTAAAATCTACAGTGAAAAATCCAAAATGTCAAGGCAGAAGCAATCGATCCTAAGGAGGTTGTTTCCTATTGGCCGTTCTCATCTGTGGGCGGGGTTTGAGGTTTTGATAAGACTAATTCTGACCAATCAGATCGCTTCACTTCATCATTTCCTGTTTGTTACTAAGTCAGATCGAATCCCTTTGTCGATCGCTTTAAGTCAGATCGAATCCCTTTGGATCGATCGCTTCTGCCTTGGCAACTTGGATTTTCCCTGCAAATTATTTTCACTACAAATTTTACGCTCTGAATTTTGACTGTTGAATATGAGAGCTTGAAAATATTTCTGCAGAATATTAATTTTAAACTCTTTGAAAATATACACTTAAAAATGTTTTTTCAGTGTTAAAAAATTCAAAGTGAGAAATTTAACGCCATTTAAAACTCAAAATCTGATGGAGCAAATTATCTTCCATACATGTAGTAGTAGTTTCCAAGTTAATTGAAATTCCTGGGCTTAAATTATTCATTCTAGTGAAAGTGTATGGAGTTAAAAACACACTGGAGCACTCCTGTATTACTACGTGACATCACAAGGAGAGAAGAACTTGAATATACAGGGTTTGTGATGAGGAAATATTATAACAGATCAAAAAATAGTGTAATATGGGCACCTAAGAATCTTTCCTAAAAAAGTATTTGGTATATGCATTTCAAATCGAGATAGTATAGTTATGGTATAGTAATAGAACTGTTTTTACTATGTGCCCTGTGTTCTATGGCCGTAGCAGAGTCTGACAGAGCAAAATTATGATTCAGCTTCAATAAGTTCTGAACCGGAAATTTGAATTCATTGTAACAGTGTGAAGTGGCATTTCTTTTCATTGCCTTTCTTTCCTAAACCACCGCAGGTATCTGGAATAAATTACAGGGTGAATAACTCTACAGCAGTGCGGCTCCTGCAGCTCGCTGACGCTAGAAGCTTCATAGCGACTGACAGCGTGTTTTTAAATGTAATAAACTGGCTGCTAGGGCTGGCAAAAGTTTCATAAATCAGATAATAATCGATGCAGAAACTAATATCAAAAGTACAGGCTTGTTTAAGTTGGTATTGATATGAAAAAGTCACATTCACAGAACAGAAATGAACCTTTTGAGTAGTTTTAGAATGAACTGGAGCTGTATCAGAGCAAGTCTAAGAGCACATAGACTAGTATACACCTATTTAAGCGTCTTTGAGTGCCCAAAAAAATGCTATAGAAATTTGATGTATTATTTTTTATTATTTTTATGGAGCATTATGGAACCTACCTGAACCACTGAGGGATTACACACATGGGAATAGAAAAGAAAGTACTACCATTTAATGTTGAAAATCACGTTCTTTTGTCTTAAATATGAGTGTTTTTAGCTATCATTGTGGTATCAGAATCAGTATTGAATATCAAAAGGATCATGACGACACTTCTGGCTGCGTGGAAAGCAAAAGTTGAAATACAAGGTAGAAAATAGACCAATGAGGTCCATTTGATGTCCGATAATTTATGTTGTTAGGTTCTTTTTTCAGACCAAGAGCTTGTTTTCATACCTGACAGTTTGGACTGATCACTACCGGAAACAGCAAGGGCAAAAAGAAGAACAGGAACAACTCAAATCAGCCGTTTTTGAGCACTGTAAAAGAGAAAAGCACATTTTGGACTGGGATGAAGAAACATCATTAGGGCAGAGGAGAACAAACATCATCGATGGTTTAAAGAGGCAATCCAAGTACAGAAACTTGCTCACGGGACGATAAACCAGGATGAAGGGGCTTTTTTACTCACACACACCTGCGATACTGTCCTGAGGAAGTGGGACTGCAGATGGCGCTGTCGTCCTGCCTCCACCGGTAGGAAAACAGCACCAAAACCTGTTTAAATCGGCTGAACAAATACGACACAGCGGCATCACGAGACTCTGAGGAAAGCCACAGGGAGCAGTCGAAATGGCTAAACCTAATAACACACAAGCTAGAAAATGTGGTGGTGGAAATTTTAATATTGGGTGTTATTTTTTCCGTTGTAAGAAGTGTTAAAAGCCACATTATTCTGTCTAATCCAGGGCTCTCCAACCTTTTTCCTCCTGTGAGCTACTTTCTGTAAAACGAAAATGCAGTTTCTAGTTTAAGCGGTTGCCAGAAATGGAAATATAAGAGTCAAGGTACAGTTAGAGGCCGGTACATTTACAATGGAAATAGACAATCAATCATATTTTAGTTATTCAGCGCAATATGTGTAAT
Organism: Scartelaos histophorus; assembly: GCA_000787155.1. Lineage (NCBI taxonomy): Eukaryota > Metazoa > Chordata > Actinopteri > Gobiiformes > Gobiidae > Scartelaos > Scartelaos histophorus. The sequence goes on along the minus strand of KN494337.1, from coordinate 4,677 downwards.
TCAGAAATCCTTTGGCGAGCTGCTTGGAAGTGGAGTGAAGAGCGACCGGTGGCTACTCCATGTTTAATCCTTTCTCTCACAGGAACTAGACTTAGACAAACTTTATCGATCCACAAGGGAAATTATTTTTCTTCAAAGACTGTAGGACCTTTGGGATTTCCATTTGCATGTCTACTGTTTATTTCACTTCAGTTGTTTGATCATCCTGACCTGTACCCAGCCAGACTGACCTAAATCAGAGAGTATTGAAGTGTTTTTACCGTTGTTGAGAATGTTGGATGCAAACATAATAAATCAGCATTCAGAGTCTTCTTCAGAGTCACAACAATGTATTTATAACATTTTACATTGAAGTGTTTTTACCGTTGTTGAGAATGTTGGATGCAAACATAATAAATCAGCATTCAGAGTCTTCTTCAGAGTCACAACAATGTATTTATAAAACTTGTTACGTTATTTTCATTCATTTGAACACTAGAAGCAGAACTTTGAATTAGCATTTTTCAACTTGCAAAAACATTTTCCTGAGGACAGCATGAACACAGCATGAGCGTATCTATCTTCCATTTATGAAAGTGTTTTTTTTCGGGGTCGGACTGGGAACAAAATTCGGCCCTGGCATTTTTCCTCATTTTTCCTGATGCTGGGGAAAAAAATACCTACCACATGCATTTTTACTGAAAGCTTAGTCTCATTTAGTTGTTCGCTTGTTTCTATGTAGACAGATAAGTTACATGCAATTGAATGAAGCATAATATTGGATACATGTCATATATTTATTTAAAGGTCTGTCAAATGCTTTTCTGTAATTACTTTGTCTGGAATGTTTCACAGTATTGTTTAAAACTTTCTATCTTCATGGAGACAAAACCAGACCAAGTTACAGATCAGATCTGTGGAAATATGACCCCGCTCACAGTCACAATGTCTGTTTTTCTAAGTACTTTTGAGCTCTAAAACCATCTGGAATTGAAGAAATGTAAAGTAGAGCTGTTTAATGTCACACTGTGGAACAATCCAGTCGTTTGTTATACATGTATATTTTATTTTAGTTATATAACATGAAAAAAACAGATAAAGTATTTAAAAAATTCTGATGCCCTCCCACACTGTAAAAAATGGAATAAAATAATTTCATTGCAGATCATTTTTGTCGAATGATGACAATAATGTCAATCTGGCAACGTGGTGCGAAATTACTTGATGAATTTATAAAAGATGGGCTGTTAATGTGGGCGTGGTGACACTGTAGTGAGGTCTGTAGTGATTTTCTTTTAACTTTATTTGATTTAAAGGTGGTATAGAGGATTTTCCAGGGAAGGAGGAGAACAGTGACCTCTTGTCCTTTTTCAAATGCTGTGCATGAGTGAAACCACCTCCCAGACAGCTCCCGCGTCCACTTTACGCCAAAACAAAGCCACTGTGTTGTTGGTTCCGATGCTACTATTTTCTTACTATTATCATAACTGCAAGGACATTCAGAGTTATAATTAAGTCGTGAGTGTAATGTATGTGTGCAAAATCATGGTGATTACTTTAGATTTCCTTTACGTTTTTAATGAAGTAGTTTATCCTAGAAAATAAGTTTACACCTCATCGCTGCACAGGACTTGTAAATACACCAAACAGTTAATAAAACAAGCAGCAGCAAACTGACTTTTTGTTTGCAATGAAAATCATGTTTTCAGATACAGGATATTGCATTTGTGTCCTGAAAAACGTCTGTCAAGCTCTTGGAGATAAAGAACGTTTTCCAATAATAAACAGAAGTTTCTTGTCCAGAAGTAATTTAGCTCCAACTCGTCTGCTTCAGTGACGAGACTCAGTTACACTAGAGGAGAGAGTTTGACTGAACCCAACAGCCAATAGAAAATGAGGTAGCCTCGTTTTCTCTTGGCTGATGTTTATCTGGCCCCAGCATGTCTAGAGTTGATGGATTTTCATTCTTTTTGTTTTGGTCATCATAATTACAAGGCTGCTGCATGTCTATAAAGCTATCACTGACAATTTGAAACAAAAAAAAATATCCTCCATACAACCTTTAAGTGGAATTGCCCTTCATCATTGTGGTGAACTGTGGAATTGTGGTGAGTTTAAAGCATATCTATTATGCAAAATTGACTTTTTAGAGCTTTTAAACATGTTGTAGTTGTTTCCTCTTCTCATTTACCTTCTCAAAGTTGTATTTTGAGTGATTTGGTTGGGTTTGAGTCATCTTTTATCACTTATTTTTAAGTTTCCGTATTCCCGTTCAACCCTATCACCGGCACACACTCACTGCTCTGTACTTCATTATTCATTATATTTTCTTAAAGCCCACGGTTTCATTTTTTTGGTAGAGGGTCCTCCACATGCTTGTCTCCATGTAGATAGCAATGCCTGGAATGTTCCGCAGCATGGCCTTAAATATGCCTATCCCCATGGGTTAGTATACAACACTATCAAGTCAAATTACGCATCAGATCTGTGGAGAGTCGAGTAAGAATGCAAGTTTTTTTCAAGGTATCATTTTTAGCAACAAACTCAGCTGTGATCATGGAATAGAGAGTTAAATGCCATATTGTGGAACATTTCAGATAAAGCAATATAACATTTCCAAAACATATGTAGTACACATTTGATATGTGTACAAATTTGGCAGCGTTGCGTAGTCCTTTTGGTACTTTTTTAAAAATCTGTTGCTCGTTAGCATAATGTGCACATGTCCATAGGAGGAGCAGACGGTTTATGGTAAGTTTATGGTGACATCAACTTATTTTAGATCACTGTTGAAATATTAAATGTCCAGTGTAGATGTAGGATTTTCAATATAGATGTGTAGATGAAAACACCTATAATAATTAAAAAAATGGAGAAGTTTAAAGTCAAGTCAAGTATGACCTGTGTTTGCCGTCAGATGAAGTAAACAGGCCCTTGTTATTGTCCAAACACTGTTAAGAGGATTATAACACCCTCCAACACCCTCCAAGGCCTCGTGACACAAATGATTGAAAAGAAAACCAACATTTTCTTTACAAGGTTTTTACAAACCTTTTTACTGTTTTTTTCTGTGCCAGTTACATAAGTGAAGTGTATACTGTATTGTTACATTTTTGGTTAATAATTGGCTTAAAGTTGCATTGTGTAACTTTTTGGTTGGGGGTCACTTTCTTGTTTCTATGAAGATGTCATTGCTCTGTCTGAAATGTTCCACAGTGTGACATTATACAGCTCTGCCTTACATTCAATTTTTATTTAATTACAGGTGCTTTTATATTTATATATAAAAAGTGAGCGGGGTCGCCTCTCCACAGATCTGATCTGTAACTTGGTCTGGTTTGATCTCCATGATGATTGAAAGGTTTAATACAGCTTAATACATATTGTGAAACATTCCAGACAAAGCAATAATATCTCCATAGAGAAAAGCATTTGATGGACCCTCCTCGAGAAAGGTTACACATTGCAGCTTTAAGTGTGTTCAGAGCACTGCTATGTATAAAATCAAGAAAAACACGTATTCCATTAAGCATCATTTTACTTGTCCAAATCAAATTGACACAAATAAAGCAAAATCTGAAAAGATGTTTTTTTGCAGTTGTTTTGGGGAGAGTAGTTATGTGGTTTATAACTATTGTGACCACCAGGGGGCATTGGTAAGACCGCACATGGGCACGAAGAAAGATGCTGAACTTTTATGACTTTTATTAAAAATGTTGAACTTATAATATACTCTATAAAAAGCTAAACAAACAGGTTGGAAACAAGTGGTAATAGCTCTGTAATAATAGCGGGCTGTTAGCTGGCTCTTAGCCTCTGGCACTTAGCATGTCTTTGAAACATCTAATTGGCCCTTAAACACATCTTTTATAATCTACTGCTACGAACTTCAAAACACTGCAAAGAGGTTGATGTATACGTGTGTCTTTTCTTTAAACCACTACTCACTTCTTCAGTACGCACTCGAGACTTGCACCTACGAACTTCACACGATGCGTTGAAAACAACTAAAACTGTCAACCAAACTTAAAAACCATAACATGTGATTGTTTATCTGTCAATCAAACACTCTGCGGAAACAGCTTATGTATGGAAGATAATCAGATTTTGAATTTTAAACTCTTTCTCACTTTGAATTTTTGGAAAGATGTTTGAATTATTTTTATTCTGAATTTTAGTTGCTGAAATTTTGAGTGTACATTTTCAAAGTGTTTCTAATTCACAATGAGAAATTCACCTTCAACACAAATATATTCAAGCCCTCAAATTCAGATTCAAAGTCAAAATTCAGAGTGTAAAAGCAATCGATCCAAAGTGATCCGATCTAAGTTAATAACAAACGGGAAATGGTGCAGTGTAGTGACCTGATTGGTCAGAATTAGCCTCATCAAACCCTCAAACCCCGCCCACAGATGAGAACGGCCAATAGGAAACAGCCTCTGCTCTCCTCACTCATAGGATCGATGCTTCTGCCTTGACGTCTTGGATTTTTTTCTGCAAAATTTTTCTCTGCAAATTTTACACTTTTACACTTTAATTGATGAATTTGTGGGCTTTGAAATATGCACTAAATATTTAAAAAGAATTTTATTTTGAACTTGAAACATATTGGAAAAAGTACACTTAAAAATTTCAGCAACTAAATTTTTGTATAAAAATAATTCAAATCTATTTTTCAAGTGAGAAATTCAATGGTAT
>KN494336.1:24106-38676 GCA_000787155.1 Scartelaos histophorus | reverse complement strand
TAAAGGTACAGTGTGTAACATGTGTGGAGGGTCAGTCACCTGCTTGTCTTCACAGCAATGTTACTGCTTTGTCTTGAATGTTACATAGCACAGATTAAACCTATTTGTCATGAGGGAGACAAAACTAAATTACATTACAGTTCAGATCTGTGGAGAGATGCCCCTATTCACAAAAGGAAATACTGTATTTTTGAGCTAGAAATACCCATAATGAATAAATGCTGAATGGAAGTATTTTAAGTCTAACCATGGAACATTCCAGGCAAATCAATAAGATCTCCATGGAGACAAGTAGGCAGCTGACCCTCCACCAGAAAAGTTGCGCAGTGCACCTTTAATCTAGTAATACACACTACCAGTTAAAAGTTTGGACTCATCATCTGATTGAGTGTTTTTTTTCTATATTTGTACATTTGATATTCTTTCAGAAGGCATTAAATATATTAAGTAAGATCTATGGAATTATTTGGAAAAAACATAAATAACTACCGTACTAAATATTTTTCAACAAAGCAAAGGGTGGTTATAAAATACTTATACCAGTGTGATTAAACTCTTTTTTCCCTTTAATTTCATGCACCTTCCTTCATATATTTGATGCCTTCTGTATGTATGTATATAAATGTTGTAAATCTACGTACTTGATTATTTTTCCACTTAGCTGGACTAATTACACATAGCCTAGAAGTTTTAGTTCCTGTTTCGACTGGTGACTTCAGCTTTGTCACCATATTTCGCTTCTCTAGTCTGAAAAGAGCTCACGTGCTGCAGCCCAGTATGACACAACTCCAGTTAGTCTTCCTAGTATTGAATAAATATGAAAACAGGCCTGTTAAGATAATTACTATTCCCATTATGGTTCAATATACAGTTAACCCTCCTCCTTTCTTAGCTTTCTATTATCATCTCTGGTGTTAACAAAACAGTTTTGACCCATGTCCTAAATCAGCTGTTAAATAAACTAAAAACAATCATCTATCATCACATTTTTTTCTCATCTCTTGGTTACCTTGTTAGGCTTCCTTTTCCATGGAAATGTTGGTTTTAATGTCTTTGGTTGGAGCCTCAGCCCCTTTTTTTGTCAGTATAGAGTAAGTAAAAAAAAGTAAGAAAATGGTAAAATGAACCTCAAGAGAATAATATCTAAATATAACTAAATACATTTTTTTTGTGTTACCAGACTGTTACTAGGGGTTATTAGAACTCATCTCTAAACCAAATTTGTGTTATTTATGTTTTCATTTTGATGTTCTTAACTGTAGTAACATCTTTGGTGTTACTATGTTTATATTTTGTATCTTCTGGATGATACTTCACATTGTTTCCTCCCCAGAAACTCTGCTGCTCTGTGTCATCTCCCTCATTTTCATTAAATATGATCCCTCTGCTGCTCTGTGTCATCTCCCTCATTTTCATTAAGAATATGATCCAGAACTTGCCTTTTTGCATCATACAGTTTGGAGATGTGCAATCTAGAGGTCACCAACAATATAAACTGACTACCTGACGTGTGGACTTGAATGTTTCTACAGGAAGACAAAATGAGACTCCCCTAAAGCTCAAATGATTGGGAGAGGAGCTGGCATCACTATTGTGGCTTACAGTGCATTTATGACTTCAGTTTTGGTTGTAATTATTGATTTATAATCCAATTTTTATAACCTTGTCGAAACCGACCCTAACACCACAAATGGCATATTTTTAAGTGGAGCATTTTATAATTAATGATTTTTTTTTTTTTTTCTTGAAATAGAGATTCCTGACAAAGTCAAAAAGCGTTGATGCAATAAACTAACCCTATGTGGTTCTACATTTAAAACAAAAAACGGGTCGGAGGCGACTCTAACACAGGAGGAAGGTTAATGGACCAATATATATTTTTGTGTACTCTTTCTTTTCACTGTTTTGGGTTCTTTTTTGACTACGTGATAAGCCGTTAAAGGATGAATTAGTAACTTCTATGAGCCATTACAGGTGCAGACTAACTAAAGAGTTTCATTCTGCTGTTTATTTACTGCAGCTCGTGTTGTTAAAGGTGCACTGCGTAACATTTATAGTGGAGGGTTCACCACCAGCCACCCACTTGTCTCTATGGAAATCTTATTGCTTTGTCTATAATGTTCAATAGTATAGGTTAAACCTATACCACCTCTAACAATAGTGTACTTGTAGAATATTTCTGTGGAAATAACTTTGCTTTAGTGCAATTGTGTGTGTTTCAATATTGGCGTTTATGGTCTATATTAACTTCAGCCATATAGTATATCACACTTCAAAATTTGTTATTGTGACTAGATTAAAGTACTTACAGATACAAGCTGCAGCCAGGAGCCTGTTTGCGAGGTACGGGGCTATACAGGTGGGGAAGATGGGCTGGACCATGTAGTTTGAGAAGGTGATGGCAATGACAGCTTGACTGGTCGGTTCAATGATCAACAGTGAAGTCCACAATCGGATAAAGGCCAGGAAACCCCCAAAAGCCTCAAGTATATAGGCGTAGGAAGCACCAGATTTGGTAATGGTGGTCCCCAACTCTGCATAGCACAAAGCTCCAAATATAGAGAAGATCCCCCCGACGGTCCATACCACGAGAGAGAGGCCATAGGAAGCACTGTGGATCAGGACCCCTTTTGGAGAGACGAAAATACCTGAGCCGATCATGTTCCCCACGATGAGACACACACCATTTAACAGGGAAATCTCCTTCTTCAGCTTCATTGACTCGTCTGAACCCTTGGACTTAACTGACGGAGGGCTGCTATCTGAGGTCAAGCTCTCAGACGCCATTGTTCAAATTATTTGAGAACTATTATATATACAAAAATGTCTGTCTTAGATTATTCTGAAGTTCTCTTGTGGTTTATCCCAGGTTATCTGCCATTGTGTGTGGGCATCTGCAGAGGCAAAAAAGGTCAGGTTAGAGGTGTAACAATAACTGAAATATTATGATACTGTATTGTCATAAGTCATGCAATAATATCATGGGCCAGCACAGTATATCAAATTACAAGTCTCTTTGTTTAGTTCAGTGTTTTGGTGCAGTAATAGCTAAAAAAAACAGGAGGACCTACATAGACCATGATCCTTTGCTGTTTCAGTGCAGACTACATAAAGAAATAATTATTAAAAGGTCCTATATTATGCAAAATTGCCATGTTATACTGTTGTTTCATCCTCAAAAATATATAACATACATTATCAGTCTGTCTACATCTCCAAATCTGATAATGCTCTGTTCCCCCTTGGGATGTCATGAAGCATTCATCTGAGTTTATCTGAATGATTCTAGTAGGTGTATGGAGTTTAAAAACAAAGTGGAGCACCTCCTGTATTACAACATGACATCACAAGGTGGAGCAGAGTGTTTTCCAACTGAGATAAGAAGCCTAAATGGATTTGTGCGTTAAGCATGTGTGAAAGAAACAAATCACAACTCCGGGTATGTTTTTGATGAGAAACATTATAAGATAGATCACAAAATAGCACAATAATATGGGTCCTTTAATCACATTGAATCACATTTAAATCTTTTTAAACTTTTTGTATTATGACATAACTTAAGACTTGACATGACTTGTCAAGGCATTTAAAAAAAACAAAAAACATTGCACTATATATATCGTACCTTGAGATGCACATAGGCATATAAGTTTGGATAGCTTATCATTAAACCCCTAGCTGTTGTCATGGCAACAGTTAAATAGTTGTGTTGACGCAATCAGACCCACATCTAATCAAAGACAAACCCATTTACATACCCCACTCAAGCAAAAAAAACAAAACAAACAAAAAACACACAGATACACACACACACACACACACACACACACACACACACACACACACACACACACACACACACACAGGATTTCGTATATTGCGGTGCCATTAAGTTACACAGTGAATGGCCTTTTAAGCTTGAGTGTATTGACAGAGTAACAGGCTCAGGAGCAAACACACACCACATGCTTCACAATACTAGCAGATCTTCGTTACTAACCCTCGGGCTAACTATGGAAAAGCTTAGCCACTAAAAAAATCCACTGACTCACCTATTAACATGGATTTTTACATGTCAGCATTGGTGCCTGTCACATGTTAGCCAAAGTTCATTATTCGGCAGCTAGTGTGATTGTCTTAGTGAGGCATGACAGAAAAACAGATTAAAAGATACAGGACTATATTCATATCATACTCCATACAACAGCTCAACCTTATGTAATTACCCACCTCTTGTGTATAGCCAAGATATATTTTGTATTACTATATTTCTATGTTTTATGTTTACTTGTACACATACAACTATGTCTTATGTGTCTCATCCTCTTTTTGATACTTGAATTTATTATTAACATTTATGTTTTTGCTCTTTTGTTATTATATTATACTGTAATGAGTGAGCTACTGTGTCCAGATAATTTCCCTTGTGGATCAACAGCGTTTGTCTAAGTCTAGAATTGTTAAGATGGCTTCAGTAATACTAATCTACACTGAGACAATACACATGTTGTATTAAATATTAAAGATAGCCATCTGTATTTTGAGCACTGGATGGGTACTTTCTCTGTACCATTCTCAAACATAGATACATGAAAGAGAAATTATATAAAAATAAAATTCACAGTAAGAAATCTATACTGTGTTAACATATATTAGCATTCTGGGTGTCTAGAAGGTGCACACAAACTACTAATTGGCCAACATAGGGCATAAGGTTGGTACAAGTGAATTTAAAGGTGGAGTCACCTACTTGTCTCCATGGGGATAGAAATGTTTGAAGCCTTATTGATAGACCTGTCATGATAACACATTTTGAAGTTTGATATATTCTTGAAAATACAGATGATTATCAATAATATTTCAAATACTATACTATAATTTAAAAAAAAAAACTGCAGTAAGTAAATAGCAGAATTAATCACTTTAGTAGTAATTTTGTACCCATAAAGAGTCAAAGAAGTTGTTTATTAAACCTTATACACCTCAGATCTTCTCACAGTACAGAAAAATCTTATAAGTTCCTTGTTAGTACAAAGAAAAAGTCCTGTGATAAATACTGAACCCCAGAAAGTATTGTTTCATCTTTCATATATTATTATGCCTATGCTGTGGAACACTGTAGGAAAAGTAATAACATCAGAATTCTGCTGGGTGGAACTTCACCAAAAATGTTTTATATTTTAATATGTAACTTTTTGGTTGGGGAATTAAACAGCTCTATCTTACATTTAATCAATTACAGATGATTTTATAGATAAAAAATACCTAGATAAACTATCATTCTGACTGGGAGTGGGGTTGCCTCTTCACAGATCTGACCCATAACTTCGTCTGGTTTGGTCTCCGTGAAGATAGAAAGGTTTAAAGCCATAGTGTGAAACATTCCAGACAAAGCAATAACATCTCCACGAAGAAAAGCACGATGGACCCTCCACCAGAAAAGTTACACAATGCACCTTTAAATTTGCCCATAAGAGCACATTGTAGAGCACGTCAAGCATCTCTTACCTTGCCTTGGAGTAGAGGAGTAGTGGCACGTGACATTAGTGACAGTAACAGGCTGTAAAAGAAGAAAGTGTGACTGAGGTCCAACCACTGAAAGAGGCGAGGCAAGACAGAACAAGGTCCAAAAGCTGAATCTGATAAGTTGTCCTCCTTAAGTTACAGAAGGTCACATAATCTTAGACAGTAGGCAGTAAAGGTAAACTTGTTCTTTGAAGGAGCTGTGTTTGTTGATGAACTAGTTATTTACGTGCATTTAGTCTCATATAATTAAGAATAAGAGTACTACTAACATTATCACTTATCTTTAAAGAGGCAGTGTGTACATTTTTGGTGGTTCAGTCAAAGATGTTATTGCTTTCTCTGGAATGTTTCACAGTATGATATTAAACCTTTCTGTTTTCATGGGGACCAAAATTACAGGCTAGACCAAGTTACAGGTCAGATCTGTGAAGAGGCAACCCCGCTCACAATCAGAATGCATACTGCATACTCTGTACTTTCAAGCCTTAAAACCACTTGTGACTTAATAAATGTAAAGTAGAGCTGTTTAATGTCATACTGTGGAACATTCAGAGCAGCAGGCGACAACCCCCAACCAAAAAGTGACATAGTGCACCATTAACTACCACTACTACTACTACTATCTATACTACTACTACTACTATCATTATAATATAACATTTTCACATGTGACATTGTGCCTAATGTATTTTTACACCAAACAACAGAGATAAATTTAAAAGTAGTAAAGTTGTAAAGTATAAAGTTTACAACTGACAATTTGAACGATATTGGCTAATAACCCACCTTAAAAAATTGACAGTGATTTTAATAATAAAAGTTAACGTTTTTAATGCGTTAACCTAAGTTAATTGTATTGTGACATGCTAAAACAATTCCAGAGATTGGCACTAACCAGTTGGACTCTTTTTACGATTTTGTTATGGTTACTATGGTTATTATGGTTATTATGGCTCATGAAAGTTAATGGGCAACTGTAATGTGGCCGTTTGAAGAACGAGATTTGTGTTCCTGTGTCACCTTAAAATCTCATCTGTAAACAGCTGTCAAATTGTCTAGTAGATAACTTACCCTCTCCTGTAGTAATTTAGCGTTTTTCAGGAACCAAAAATGTTCCCAACTTCAAACTTGTGTCTGTCGTGTCTGTCCGTGCGTCCGTGCGTCCTCGTGCTTCCTCCTGTCCTGACGTAGCTGCGCGCCTCAGCTGATGGACCTGCGGCTTTTATGCACTTGCGCTTCACTTTGCTTTATGCAAAGGAGAAGACTCGGGAGTGGAGGGAGGGGCGCGTAATGGCCTCGCATTGTATTTCCTCAATGACTTTCATCACCATCACTTTATAACAGGGCTTTTATTATAATTAGATCATTGAGCACTCTGAACGCAAAATACAGCTTTTTAGCCATAGCTTATAATCATCCCATATGAATACGGTCCCCTCTTTATTTATTTACTGTAGCCAATCTGAATGATTTTAATTTGATCTAGAAAACAGTTCAAAGTGTAAAGGTGCAAATGTAGCTTTTCAACTATTTTAGATAAACCTATTAACACATTTCTGACCGTTTCTCTTTTCACAAGTGGAATTCAATTCAATCTTTTTTGAATGGACACAATAAAATAAATACAAATATGTTAAAATACTAAAAAACCCAGAATTCCGCTATTCCCCAACATATTAAAAAAAACCCCAAAACAAAACATTTGATTAGTAATTTCTCTATGACCAAGGTTCACCAAATTGGAAGGTAATAGCTCCCTCTTGTGGATATAGGTGGTCTACTCATAGATTTAAACCTTCCTGTCTGAAATGACAGGATTGTAGTTCATATGTATTAAAACTTTACCCTATCTCCCCTGTTGCTACAAAGTGCACTTTCCAATAAATATCAAAATTATCTTTCATTTTCTTAAGATTTCTGCTTAAATGTTGTTTATTTAAAGGTCCCACTTACATTAAAATATAAATCAAGTTGGATTATTCTTTGATAACCCACTATGTTGCTATCCAGTAGAGTTGTATAACAAATAAAGACAATCAAATGCAATTAATTAAATTGTGTGGATTCAAGCTCACCCAAAATAAATGACATGTGACCTACCACTAATGCAAATACACATTCTTCCTGTAATGATTAATGCTTGTATGCAAATATAGATTAAGGTTAAGTCTTTTGTGATCAAAGCTTCTCCCACTCACACCTGAAGATTCCTTTCCAACCCAACACCCCCTGGTATGACATGTAATTCACTCACATCACTGACTTTTTTTTTATGTTGGATGAAGACACATCTCATTGCATGTGGACCAACTTTTCACACATGGCTCCTTTGTCCCCCGCCATCTCTGCCTTGAGCATTCTTTACTGTGGTTACCAGTTGTCATGGTTATGGGGCAGGGGGGAAAAAACTACAGGGATTAAAGACGGACATTTTGGGGACAGCTGGGCCAGGTTGTTGCCCCCTGTCCCGCTCCCAGTCACTTTGGTGGGGGTGGCATTGTGTATGGATTAGAGCTTCCTGTGTGTCACCTCATTACACGAGCATGGGATGGGGAGAAGGGGATAGGGAGAAGGGGGCGGCCAGGGGTGAGGCAAAAGAGTGAGTGAGAGAAATGAAAGAGAAAATAAAAGAGGGTGCGTTTGAAAGAGTATGACACAGAGAGGGGAGGGATGGAGGTGGTGGCCTCTACAGCTGCACTCATACAAGCAGTGATTATCCTTTTCACACGCGTATACGCACACACAGTGGAGGAACTGAAACATATTAAAGGACACTAGCTGAAGAAAATGCTGAATTAGGGAGAGCACAGTCAGACAAAGGACCCCCAAATCCAGACGCACCAAACTGGGACAATACGCAGAAAAAAAACCTGACCAATCATGAACATGCAATTGGTAAATGGAAGAAGATTTGGTTTACAGTGAATATGAAACAAAGATCAAACACGCTCTCAAGTCATGTCACCATTGTTTTATTTAACTGTTACACATCGTCATGGGAACATATTTTGTTTTGTTGCTACAAAAAGGGTTTACAAAAGGTAAAGCATACAAATACTATACAGGACTAGGCAGGAATGTGGAATGAGTGCAGAAAACTCTCAAGTGCTTTGAGAGAGGAGCAGAGGGCATAAAAAGGGATTTATAATGGGACACTTCTGGTTCCAACGTGAATCAAAGTCGACACCAGAAAACATGTCAACCAAGAACTTTTACAATCAATCTGCTGCTATAGAAATATTAATACATAAACAGTGTTTCCAACAGGTTTATACTGAGACTATAGTGGCACATGTGATCCATAATTGAATAAGTTTGTTTAATACAATATTTTGGTGTATAAATGTCACTTATGGGCTCTACTCATCAAAAAGCACTGACTACAGAATAATATGATTACTTCTACATGTTAAAGGTGCATTATGTAACTTTTCTAGTGGAGGGTCCATCAAATGCTTTTCTCCATGGAAATGTTATTACTTTGTCTGGAATGTTTTACAATATGGTATTAAACCACATCATGGAGATCAAACCAAGGTACAGTTCAGATCTGTGAAAAGGCGACCTCGCTCACAGTCAGAATGCATGTTTTTCTCTGTGTTTTCGCTGATCTATAAAACCACTTACATTACATATATGTAAAGTGAAGCTGTTCAATGTCATACTGTGGAACATTCCAAGTAGAGTGATGACATATAGAAACAAGCAGACCACCAACCACAAAGTTACATACTGCACAAGCATAAGTATAATTTCTTGTACCAACTTTTTGCTCAGATTAGATTAGATTTGCTTTAGACTATGGGGGAGAAAATTAGAGTATTGGGGGGCCACCATAGTCTCCCCTATTAATGGAATCACTGCATAAGAACTGCTCACAGTATTACTGTAAAACACAACCACCACCATCACTTTGTTATCTTAGGGCATTTCTGTTTCAGTCGATATTCTGGCAGCATGTGACAGTGCAACTACAGTGCAACTCAGCACATTAAAAACATGCATTTAGCAGCAACAAAAAGAGAAAGGTCATTAAAATGCAGGACAAATATAAAACTTTGGCCTGTACAAATGTGGCCTCATTTGGTATTGACTTCATTCAAACAACTCTGGATCCTTTTCATCACATCAGCTTATACTTGTTACAGAGTCAAGTGTTGAGAAGGCAGGGATGTAACAATATCCAAATTTCTTTGTACAATATTTTCCCGAAACATCTCAAGGTGGAGATTTATTGCAATATTTTGTGGAGGCTAACAAAACTGTGAGTATGCTACTTTTTCCTTTTAAAATGCCTTGTCAAGACTTAGTCCAAAGAAGTAGGATTTAAAAGTGCTTAAAACAGTTATGTCTTCAGGTAGTCTGCACTCAAACAGGGAACGGTAGTTCCCTCTATTTACTTTGCTGCATCATAAACATTAATTTAAGCGAAAAGACGTGTAATTCAATGTATTGTGATGGTCCACAATATTGTTGTGAGACTTTTGACAATACAGTATCACAATATTTTGATTATTGTTACATCCCTAGTCAGAGGTGACTCTCAATGTGAAAAGTGTAAAATAAGGCCTCACTGTGATCTTGAAAATACGGAAATATCTAGAAAAATTCTACATTCACTTTTATTCCAATTGAACTAGGATACAAATACTGCAGCTCTATCCAGCTAAACATGTATTACAAATGAATAAACCTAAAAATGAATATCATTCTAGTGTTTTAACATACATTCCCTTGTCAGGACATTAGCAACTCCAGCATTCAACTATGCTTACTTTTTTTTTTTTTTTTTTTTTTTACACAGTTCTGTCCATGGGCTCTTCTGTCCCATTTGAGCTCACCGTAGCTGGGACAGAGTTATTGTTGTCGCCTTTAGGAGTTTCCACCTCTACATGCTTCTCATCAGGCTGGGTCCCATGTTTGGCTGTGTCTTTGTTGGGCTCCTCTTCAGTTTCAAGTGGCTGAACCTTAGTAGGGGTGCTCAGGGAGACTCCAGGGTGGCTTTTCATGTGTCCCTGTTATTAACAAAGTAAAGTGATTAAAAACTTGAGGTAACTATGTTGTTTAAAGTAGTGAGTAAATAAACACTTACCTTTAGCCCACTCCTGCTGGCGTAGGCTTTGCCACACTGGGAGCAGCTGTAGGGTTTGTCCTGGCGAGGCGTCTGTGCTAACGGGGGGGCCACACTGCTGCTGCTTTCCTCCACTACACTGTCCTCTTGTGCTTTTTGATCCTCTGCTTTGATCCCATTTGATTCTTTCTCTCCCTTTTCTTCAGATGCTGGGATGTTACTGGGAGTGGCAGGAGGCGTGAGTGATGGATCATTGGCAGGATCTTTTGCTGAGCTGGGTTCATCATTACTAATTTCTTTTACAATTTCTTTTTCTTTCTCGACAGAAGTTTTGGAAACACACAGGGACAGAGGAGCATCTCCATTTTCAGTGGCTGTATTAGTGCTTTCTGAAGGTGCATTCATTGAACCAGTGCTGTTAACCTCAACATTCGCCTCGTCTACAGAGTTTGGAGAACTGGTATTAGCTCCTATATCCACTGGGGGGTCCTCGGCTTCTGCTGTGGGAGGGTTTTGGGTCAGAGGTGAGCTAGCACTTAAAACTGAACCTTCACATTCCTTCATTGGTGCTAGATCAGCGGTCTGTGTAGACCCTGAGGTAACTGGAGATCGTGGTCCTGTAGTTAATGCCAGAGGAAGAACCTGGTCTTTAGATGACATGTCACTCATACCATCAACCAAACCAGCATTCTCTGTTTCTAGGCTATCTTCAAGTGGCACCTCTTCGTCAGGTGGGATCTGACCTCCAAGGTGCAGGCGTATGTGGTGCTGAAGGACCAAGGCATTTGTGAACTTCCGCGGGCACAGGGGGCAGGAGTTGAGGGCTCGGGCGTTTGGTGGGCGGGCACGGTGAGTGGCGAGGTGAGCTCTCAGGCTGCCCTTGGTGGAGAAGGAGCGACCGCAGAGTTTACAGGGAAATGGACGTTCTCCTAAATGCGTGGCTTGATGCAAACGCAAGGCCCTGGGGCAGCTAAGGACACGCAGGCAGACTCCACACTGGTTTGGAGTGGATGCAGTTGGAAGAGATGGTGAATTGCCCATACCTCCCTGACTGGTAGCGTTCACACTCGGGCTAAGACCAAGAGCAGCTAACATTTCTCTCCGATACGCGTTTGTAGACAGATCCTGGCCATTCGCATCTCCATTGGCATCAGCTGTTTGTGAGGAAGTGGAGGGGGAAGAAGAAGAGGAGCCCCCTGGTGGTTGCTTCTCTAATTTCTGAACCAATCTTTGCAACTTGGAGGTGTCAGAGGTTTGGTTAGAGGTAGTAGAAGAGCCAGAAGAGGAGGTGGATGGTTTGGGGAAAGGTGGGAATGGGAAGGGCAGTTGGTGAGGGCCAGCAAGGTGCCCTGGTGGTCGGAGAAGTGCAAGATGGTGAGGAGAGGTCCCACCAGGGAAGAGGATTTTGGGAAGTTGGGCCAGCTGGGAGTATGGGGACTGCAGGCTGGTGTGTGGAGGGGTGTTTTCATCAAATCTCTGCTGTTTTGCACTCCTCGCTGAAGGTGAAGAAGATGTGGATGAAGAGGACGAAGGCAGGGCGGTGGTGGAAGCGCTAGCTGCTACAGAAGCTCGATTCAGCTGCAAAAGCGAATGCGCCGTAGACAGTAGTGCCATGTCTACTGAAGGTGGCAATGGGAGGCCGGAAGGAGAGGGTCGTGATGTTCCTCCAGACAGGAAGCCCAAAGTCATGTTATCTGTCATCCCAGGAATACTACCTTTAACTCCATTGAAAGCCTCATCATCTTCAGCCCTCCGCTTCCGTCTCCTATGAACGCCGCCGGGAGCAGACCCACTTGGCGTCTGCTCGGACAACGCTGGCGGCAGCAGAGAGAGGGACAATTCAGGATTCTGTTCTCTGTGGCGCAAGAAGTGGGCTTTAAGGTTTCCCCTGGTTGTGAAACGGCTCAGGCAGACGGGGCACTGATAAGGCCTCTCTCCGGTATGCGATCGCAGGTGGATCTGAAGAGAGGAATCACTGCTTAAGACTTTACCACAGAAGCGGCACACGTGTTGGGGGCGCCCAGATGATGAACCAGACCCCAAGGAGGAGTTGGGTTGGTGTTCCTGGGAATTACTAGTGGTGGGTACAGGAGCTGGAAAACTTATACCATTACTGTGCCCGAATGCTAGAGAGTTGGGTGATTTTTCATGAAGGTAGTGAGGTGGCAAGCCTAAAGACAGAGAGAGTGGGTGTAAGGAAGCAACGGAGGAGCTAATAGTGGTTGATGAAGAGGTAGAAGACGATGAAGCTCTAGCTCCATTGGCACTGCTTGGTTTGGATCCTGGTAGTTGAGGAAAAAGAGATGATGGAAGCCCAGTTAAAAGAGAAGATGTTGTAGTTACAGGAGTAGCTGTTGAGGGGTGAGTTGGTGATACAGAAGCTTCACTTGTAGATTTCTGGGTACTGTCTGAACCATTAACTTGTGTGGCGTTTTGTTGACCGAAAACAGCCCCACCAAGCCTTAAAACGTGTCTACATATCTCCTCCGTTATCTGCATCTGGTGGATCTGGCGTTGTTGTAACACTCGCAGCTCCTCCAGAAGCACGGCCAAAGTTGGGGGCACTTGGAGCTGGTCATGCCCTGGGGAGTCAGATGCTTGTAGTGGTCCAGGACTAGTGCTGTCATGGTGGGATGGCACGCAATTAGAGGATAAGGAAGAGGAAGAAGTTGTGGTCATAGCAGAGTTCGCCACCGGTGGAGACGTCATGGATGAATGGGAGTTTCCTTGATTACAACTGGAGGTTTGGCCCAAAGCAGGTGGCGAGTGGGTTTGCGAGGACAGAGAGGGGTGTGGGAAGTCAGGGGAGAGGGAGGAGTGCGTGTTGGGCAGAGATGTGGTAAAGGGGGCGATGTTGTTAGGCCAGTGGGGAGGAGGTGAACTCTCGCTGGGCAAAGATGGCGCGTGGAGCCCACCAGGGGACGGGCGTGGGGCCAGAGGCGGTTGGCAGTCCTGAATGGAGGTAGGAGAAGAGGAAGATGATCCGGATGAGGTCACTTCGGAGCCAAGAGACGTAGAGGGTGACTTCATGCCCAGGTGGTCATCTAAAAATAAAGCACAAACTTTTAGTACTTTTGGAAACACAGCAATAGAAACATGTTCCTAAATGTGGTGAAACTGGTTACCCACAATTGGAAATCCACAACAAACTTTCTACTTCAAGCACAAAATGTTCATTTCTGTGCTTCTAGTTATCCTTGAGGATTTTTGTAAGCAAATTTGTGCACATACCAGGAGATCATCTTACACCTTCAAACAAAATCCCTGCTAGGAGCTTGCCCTGAACAAGCAAATAAACAAGTGGAGGAACTGTGCAGAGTCTATGAGTCTTTGTAATGTCTTGTCTCAATCTGTGCTCTCCCAACCAAAACTCCTCAAACATCTTGCACACACAAAAAGCTCACAGACCACCTTGCTGCTATGGCAACACATTTTAGAGGACAATGGGCATCACCACGACAACCCATAACCCCTCTTAACCCGCCCCCTCCCTACAGCAGTTACGTCTTTCATCTCTCTATTTACCCTTCCCCCCTTACGTCACAGTAGAGGTCAAGGGTCAGGCCATACTAAGGGTCCTGGGCACTGTCCAGACACTCTGATTGGTCAATTTATCTGGCCTCTGCAGCTATGGGGTCAAATTCTTTCAAAATCTTGAGCACAGAGTGAGAAAGAGTAAAAAGGAGGAGAAGGGGGGAGGGTAACAACAATGGTGAGACAAACTAACCATTCCCTCCTGGAGAGTTATAGTGATGGAATGAAGACTGTACCTTTGTGCATTAGTTTATAGTTGACTTCTAAGTAAACAAATTTGTGTGTATAAATTAACTTTTTTGTAGTTACACAGTGAGAAATGTAGTTCAGAGTATGCACATGACAACAAATAAAATCCAAAATAACACCTAAATCCTCACTCAGTCTTTTTTCTCATCCATTGGACTCCCCCCAACTGTGCAGGAGTATACAGTCAATA
>KN494336.1:0-17905 GCA_000787155.1 Scartelaos histophorus | reverse complement strand
AAAGAGTGTTTTTATTATCACTGTGGCATCAAGATCGGTATTGAATATTGAGTCTATTTCTTGGTATCTAGTTTGAAATTTTAGTATCCTGACAACACTAATAGTGACAGACTTGGACAGACAGGAGTGTACAAAAGTGAATTACTTACAAGGCCATTCGTCCCTCAGAAGCCAAACTGAACACCACTTTCCCCAGAGCAGCTACTCCTACGTTGTTTCCGTGGGACAGGGCGGACAGGGTTCGTGGCTCCAAGCTCCCAACTCGACCAGAGGGTGAACGGAACTGAGGGGAGGAGCAGGGACCAAGCGCTGAAGTGTTGAGGTTGGAAAGCATTGTACGTAAACGACGTGCTTTCACTTTCCCCTGAGAAGATAGGAGAAAAGTAGGCACTTTTTCAGAGAGAGAACTGTGCTTTGGATCCATCTTGTGGACATAATGGCAATAGACAAACACATACAAATATCACATGTACAAGTCACATGACCCTTACATTACAGTAAGATAAAGGTGAAGGTAAAACTGGTCTGTATAAATCAGGTCATACAGGACAGTATTTGAAGCATGATATATTGGTAGTTTTCAGATTTTATAATGTGATGATAATCTCAAGAACCAGATTTCCCTATTGGTTACATTGTGCTTTGCCATGAAATATCCAAAAGGTAAATCCACAAAAGTTGAACCTAATCATTTCTATCACTGACTGTACCCAAGAATGTGTGGTATTATAACAAAAATTTGATTTCTAATAATATTACAAAGACATATTTCTCTGCATGCTACAGAGAAATATTGTGACAAACAACATTATGAAAAGACAATAACAATAAAGCAGGATAATTAGAGTAAAAGTAAATTATTCTCCCTCTCCTCTACAACTAAAATCTCTTATGTTATTCCATACAAATGAAAAAAATCTTTTTTTTTCATTTGTATGGTTTCGTTTGCTACTGCAAATTGCACACACAGTATATACAGAGCCCCAAAAAATGTTATTCCAGCTCTCATATATTGAACGATAAGTGGATATAGTAATTATTGTGACAGATCTAAGTACATGTGCTATTTTCTTTGTAAAAATGTAGTCACACTTTACGGTAGCAATTATGTTTATAATGAAGTAGCCATAAGCTGATGGTGACATAAGTATTGTTTTACCTTGTTCTGTATGAGCTCAGTCACTTTCTCTAGGTATTCCAGCAGCAGCTTCTCTCTCTCTGGAGGCTCCTCCCAGCTTGGATCGAGAGAAGCAGCGCGACTGTAGCCCCCCAAAGCTGAGCCAAACATCTCCTCGTACTGGAACAACGTGGCTCGATTAAAATGTAGCTCAGGATAACAGGATGCAGCTTTGTCCACTTTTTCCTTTAAACAGAAAACAAAAGTTGAACATTTCAACTTATAAAATCCTACACCCAATATATGATAGCTTACTGATTGTGCATAGGAGCTTAAGGCTTGCTGAGACAACTGGGGGTTTTGTCCGCAGGTAAAAAATAGGGAAACATAAGCATTTCCCAAAATATCTGTAAAACAAAAGCACAAAATATATATTCAAACTGAGTACTTAAAATGTCAAATTTCTGATTGAGAACCTCAATTTACTCACACCAGGAAGTCCCATCTGTAACATCTAACTGAACTGCTTGCCGAGCCATGTCCACACTCTCCATCACCTGTTTGTTGTGACTTTCATTGTTAGTAGTTGGCAGTTGCCTCAGCACCATAGAAAGGTTACGAAGGGACACTTTGTTTTTGTTCTTTGGAAAAACAATTAAGAATACTAGTTTACACCTCCATCCCAAATAAATATGTATAACTGATATTAAGATACATTATACAACACATCCACCAAATGTTACCTGCTGCAAGGCTCCTGTAAAGCAGTTCTTGGCACCAGTCAGATCCCCCTTTTTCCAGTATTGCTCTCCTAAAATATTCCAGCCCTCCACCAGTGTAGGTTCTAGTTTAACCGCCCGGGAAAGGCACTCCTCCGCAATTGCACTAAAATCTGGAGATACATTCAGACATCTGCCTTTCTGTAGCAAAAACTCTGCTTTATGCTTATACTGATCTGTGGACAAAGACACATTTTATGTAATTTACAGTTCAGTCAGCAGTTCTCAACAACTAATTAACTGGTTTGTGATTACCTTCAAATTCCTGTAGCCTCTTTAGTGTTTTTTCTAACTCTTCTGCAACATCACTTTGTTTCTTCCCAGCATCGTCCACACTGTGAGTCTCAAAATAGCTGTCTCTGAAATGATAAAGTCCATCCACCAAGTCCTGTATGGAGAAGACAAAGAAGAGATAAGGAAATAAACATAAAATATATACATCAATGTTATGTTAATGTATTACAATATATTTCTATTCTAAAGAGGTGAGTTATACTGTACCATTTGTCAGTTAATAAGTACATGTTTTGGGGGATGGTGTAAACATTTATTGCTGTGATTGTGACTATGACTGGCTACATATTCAGTCAAAATGATATAGTTTTTAATCTTAGTTCCACTATTACACTGCACTAAGCAAATCTCGGAATGCATAGTGATATACTCAGATTATAAGACCCATGCTAGCAATGATGATTTTAGCCACTGCATCTTAATCAAACTGAATAATAAAATGAATTCAGAAATACAAAATTACCTTCACAATTTGTAGATCGCTTTTGTCTCCACTCTTCTCGTCTTCCGCCATCTTTACGCACTTAAAAAGAACCTTTTTTAAGAAATGTGAGAGAGGTGCTTAGAACTCTGGGCTTCAAAATATCTCCAGACTAGGATAAAGGGGTCACAAAATACCTCTGTTCCGTTTTTAAATCATATTGTTTCAGAAATATCAACAGATAAATAAAAGGCTTTTAATTTCAGACACACACCGGAAGTTGTAAGTCCGTGTCTAAAATAAGTCCGACCCAACCTTGTGCTTCCACACAAGCTTTGCTCATGCAGATGACACAAATATTTTGTATATTTTAAATAATCTACTGTATCTATTTATTGCAATTAAATATGATCACCATTTCAGTTCCATACCTGTAGCTCACAACAAGCGGAACTATTTGCTTATAATCAGTGCACGGAATGTATATTGTGCAGTACCAACCATTCATCTTCTGTTATTCTTCTGCACAAGGCAAAGTAAAACTAAGTTCAAGCTGCAAGTTTAAAACTGTGATATCTTTTGTCATATAACATCATGTCGGATACTTGGAGCAATATCCAGGCGCATAAGAAGCAGCTTGATTCTCTGCGGGAAAGATTACAGCGAAGACGGAAAGACCCAGGGCAACTCAGCGCGGGTACGGCCAAGTAAAGCCTGGTTAATTTACCATTTTCTCTCTGATGTTAACCCCTCACCATTCTGGCTTATTTTTCATAAAACAAGAGAGTAAAATGACTCTCTATTCAAACTGAATCTCTTTCTGAACACAAACAAATAACTGGACTCTTTGTGAAGCTGAGGTTCTGTGGTTTGATCTATGGCCTTTACCTCAGCCGGAATTATTTGTGGTAAATATAAGAATAGGTAAAGCTGGTCTCCCAGAGGATGATCTGATCTGATGGTAGATTTGTTGGGTCTTGACAATTTCCATGTCAAAAGTGAAGTCCTGTTAAATTTAGGTACAAATTGGTCCAGATTCTTTTCAGACTGGTTGAGTTAACTGAAAATAAGTGGGTTGCAGATTTCCATTAATGTTTTACATGTTCATGAAATTGATTGTTTCCTTTTATAAGAGCAATAATAATACAATGTCCTAGCCTGTACAACCAACTCTTAGTACTTCCTTCCTTCCTGACCAGATTATATTCCATGAACAAAATATTGACCCACTAAAACTACCATTGTAGATGCTACAGGCAGCACAGATGCCTCCACAGCACGCAGCGACAGTCCTGCTCCCCCTGCTACTGTCCCATCTCAAGAGGAGCCTGAAAAGCCCCCAGATCCGGAGTTGGAGAAGAAATTGTTGGCATATCTATCAGATCTCAGCCTGTCTTTGCCTATAGACTCCCTCTCTATAACAAATGATCTAAACAGTGTAAGTAATCCATTTTGTTATACTGTTGTAGAGCTAATTAGCATTTTAAATACAATTTTTATTTTGTGCAGTCGGAAGGAGCTGTGAGTCATGACTGTATCCAAAGTCTCCTGCAGAAATTTGCTGCTCAGGAGCTTATTGAAGTTCGACAGCCATCTTTATCCTCCACTACAGTCTCCTCCTCCACAATTGTTGTAGCCGTCGACCATCCAAAGCTTTGGGCTATGATTGGAACAGGGGCTGGTGCCCAAAGGACAGGAGTGAAGAGAAAAGCAGATGACCAGACACACCTTAAAAGAGCATCAGGCTTCTCTCCATCTCAGAGCTCTGCATCCCCTCCACACACCTCATATATACCCCCTATATCTTCACTGACGCCAGCGTCTTCTATACAAGCAGCAGGACCCTCATCATCAGGGAGTGGGGCTGATAAGAAAGGAAGGAGCAGCAAAAACCAGTCCTCTCATGTTGACATGGAGATTGAGAGTCTTTTAAATCAACAATCCACTAAAGAACAGCAGAGTAAAAAGGTAGGATGCCTCAAATCTGTTTTATATTGTGGTATATAAAACATAACCTAATTTCCATTCAGGTGAGCAGAGAGATCCTTGAGCTTTTGAATGCCAGCACTGCAAAGGAGCAGTCCATAGTGGAGAAGTTTAGATCTCGAGGTCGAGCTCAAGTTCAGGAGTTTTGTGACCATGGGACAAAAGAGGA
The DNA here is from genome assembly GCA_000787155.1 of Scartelaos histophorus. Taxonomy (NCBI): domain Eukaryota; kingdom Metazoa; phylum Chordata; class Actinopteri; order Gobiiformes; family Gobiidae; genus Scartelaos; species Scartelaos histophorus. The sequence continues at coordinate 13,139 of KN494336.1, read as the reverse complement.
GTGCATTCGCTCAGGAGATACACCACAGCCCTGCACAAAGCTCCATTTCCGGTGTGTTCTCAGTGTTCTCATTTTGCACAAATATCAGATATATTTTTTATGTAATTAATTTATTAGCTCCTCAGGAAGTATAATGTGTATATTGTAAATGTCTAAAAATAAAATGTCCTTTATTACTTTCCCAGTCGCATCATCAACAAACACACAGATGAGAGCCTTGGTGACTGCTCTTTTCTCAACACGTGTTTTCACATGGACACATGTAAATATGTCCACTATGAGATAGACAGTCCTCCTGAGACTGAGGGAGGCCTGATGGGGCCTCAAGGTGGGACCACTGAGCTCAGCCTTCGCACCGGTGATGCCGACAGCAACGTTGGCAAACTCTTCCCGTCTCAGGTATGAGCAATGGAGTCTGAGCTTGATCACTGAACTACTGAAATAAAGTTGACATTTGTACGAGTGAAAAATAATGAAGTAAAACCTAGTTAGATAGATTTTAGGTGTCTGTACTTTACTTTAAGCGGATACTTTTTACTTTTACTTTAATTAATTTGTGAGCAAGTATATGTATTTTTTAATCCACTACATTTTTAAACAGGACTGAAAAGTAATTTTTTTTGTGATTGTGTGAGACCTGCTGAAAAAGCTCAAGGAATATTTTTTAACATGTTAAGAACATGTTAAAAAGAGCAAAAAAAAAAATACACAGAAAAATGGCTTAAAAAATCTGCACACATTTTTGTCAAAATCACTATATGTGAAACTGTATTAGTCAACTCAAATTCTGCATGAAACACTTTTACTTTTACTTTGTACTATTTAAGTACATTTTCAAACAAGTACTTTAAAACTTTTTTCATGTGATACTTTGACTTTTTCTTTTTACTATTTTTTGGTATCTGGTATCTAGAAACAAAATTCAGTGCTTCTTCCATCACTGGACATCTGACACTGGTTATTTCTCTCTGTGCTAGTGGATTTGCTGTGACATTCGCTACTTGGATGTGTCTATTCTGGGTAAGTTTGCCGTTGTCATGGCCGACCCGCCCTGGGACATCCACATGGAGCTTCCTTATGGGACGCTGACGGACGATGAGATGAGAAAACTGAACATTCCCACTCTGCAAGATGATGGCTTTCTCTTTCTGTGGGTCACTGGCAGGTAACTACACCTGATTTAGGGTGATATTGTGTTGTTTTGTCACATACTTTGTTACTAACTTGACTTACGGAACCCACAATGAGAATTAAAAAAAACTAATAGAATACATTAAATCATCACTTTTTTATATTACCTTTCTTATATCTGTGTCATCCCTTAGCCATCCAGATAGGTTCTACAGTGGTCCGTGATGTGCTCATGTTTTGATACAGCTAAATATCATTCTAAGGCTTTTCAGGAAAGTTTTATTTCTGTTCTGTGAATGTAACTTTTTAAAATATCTATAAACCTGCTCAAATGGGTTGATTTAGTTTCAATGCAACAACAAGTTTTAAAATCAATTGGTATCAGATTTTCCAATATTTTTGACAGCCCTAATATTGAGACATTAAATCTTTTCTTCAGGCCCTGACTTCTGCATTGTCTTGTTTTCTTCCAGAGCAATGGAGTTAGGCCGGGAGTGTCTGAGCCTCTGGGGGTATGTCCTGTTTCCCTCCTTTGCTATATTTTTCTTCACGTGGCCCATGTACTGTTTCTAAAATGGCTCTGTGCTTGTTTTGTCTCACAGCTATGAGCGAGTAGATGAAATTATTTGGGTGAAAACTAACCAACTTCAGAGAATTATCCGTACAGGAAGGACAGGACATTGGCTGAACCATGGCAAAGAGCATTGTCTGGTAAAGAATTTTGCTCAATGAACAGATCATAATTGTGATATACAGTATATAATTTTTAGACTAAATATATTGAATCTGAGTGTTGTTTTTGTTCATTTTTAGGTGGGTGTAAAAGGAAACACCCAAGGATTTAATCGAGGTTTGGACTGTGATGTTATTGTTGCAGAAGTAAGTGAAATTGTGTATTTTTCAAATACATTTTCCTCGCTTGGGTCTAGTAATTGATACTCTTTGAAAACCTCATAGGTCCGTTCCACCAGTCACAAACCTGACGAGATCTATGGTATGATAGAGAGGCTTTCTCCTGGCACTAGAAAGATTGAGCTGTTTGGTCGACCCCACAATGTTCAGCCAAACTGGTGAGTTACACTCATTTTGTATTTTTGTCTCTTGGAGCAGCTTTACATATTCACAAATGAATAAATTTTCTTTCAGGGTAACTCTTGGAAACCAGCTCGACGGCATTCATCTGTTGGATCCCGAGGTGGTTGCTCGTTTTAAAAAACGTTATCCAGATGGTGTGATCTCCAAACCCAAAACTATGCCTTGATAGGGGTGCCTATTTTTTTATAGCAAAGTCATGTCCTTTTTTAAATAAATTGATAACAAGGACTATTGTGGTAGCTTTCCTTTTTTGACATGATTAATAAAATCATACACAGTGTTACAGCTTTGTACACAAAATATATAGCATTTTATGAAATTAGAAACATTGAAAAATGGGTAATAATCTGCAATCTTTCTATAGGTATTTTACAGAAACCAAAAGAAATGTTGCCCTGTAACACCAGTGTCTAAAAAATAAAGACAGAGACAATCTTCCAACACATTGTTAGAATTATATCTTTAGCTTTATGATGTAGTATAATTTTCTATTTCTATTCCCAAAATATCCTGTTTTTGAAAATACAAAAAAAGCACTTGATGGTTATAGTAGGCTATGGTTCTGAATACTGTAAACACGCCTCCTAGCCTTAAATGTCCATTTCATTTGGGTGGGTGATGTGTGGCTTCTCCTCAGTTTCATTCATTGTCTGTGTCAAAACTGAACCTTGTATCAACTCATTTATCGTCCACACGCCATTCTTGCAGTCCATTTATCACAGTTTAGTAGGTGGCGTCTACAGCGTTGATGTTGCTGTCCAGCTGATGCCTGAAGGACAGCCTGGCCTTGGTGGAGAAATATATTTGGGACCCTCTTGACATACTTCCATCATTGTCACTGCCCCAGGACGTCATGGAGGACAGACGTGGCTTCATCTCCTCTATGGGAACTGTGGAAGAAAGAATTTGGTTAATTGACCATTACATCTCTAACTGGAATTTGATGTGGTTTTGTTAAAATTTCATAAACACTTTTAGTCAGTCAATTAAAAAAATGAAGGTGTATGAAATAGGCAGTTTGTTGCGTGTACCTGCCGCTTGGGGGCACTGTCTACTTTTGCACCGCTCCTTGCAGCGCCTGTAGAAGGGGAAGCACTGCAGCATTTTCACTCCCATGACTGAAAAGTTTGCAAAAAAGAAGAGACAACCTCAGTAAATATTTAATCTTTGTACATTATATTACCAGTTGCCCTTTCCTCCAGGTTACATATTAAATTCAGTTATATTCATACGCAGGTGAGTCTGTGTAAGCTGATAATTTGGGACAGTGACCCAGTCAGTAACAACAGCTCCATCATCGCTTTGCACTCGTCTAATCTCAGGAGAGGACGTCAATGGGCGGAGGTACACACCAAATAGATCACTGTATAATTTGCCTGAAAGTAACTGCAAAGATACTTCAAAAAGGGCCTAAGACTCCACATTATACATAAGTGAAATGTAAAACCCACCAAGAGTTACTAAAAAGTGTGCAGATGTATTGCACCTCAAGGCTTCCCTATAAGAATGTGGTAATACTCCTTTCTTTGCCTTGCTCTCATTTTGCACCCAGTTTATGCACTTAAAAAATCCTATATACATTGACTCTTGTGAGCTTTAAACCACGATAGAATGTTGTTACCGCCTTGCAAACATTCACAAATGTATGAGTAATCCTTTATTATTAGTCTGTCCACATTTCCAAAGCTCAAAATGCTCTGTTCCACCTTGTGATGTCATGAAGCAGTAGTTTTCGAGTTAATAGCCACATTTTACCCTGGGTTCAGTAGAGATTTGCAATTCCAGGACTGAAATTATCCAGTGATTCTGAAGGCGTATGGAATTTAAAAACACAGTGAAGAACTTCCTGTATTGCCAATAGAGTATTTTTTGTTTGTTTGTTATTTTGAGAAAAAATCAGTAGGGTTTGTGTGTTAAACATGTATAAATTAAACAAAACAACTCCAGTTATGTTTTGGATGAGTGAATAACATTATAATATACATCAGAAAATAGCGTAATATGCGCCCTTTAACTTGTATTTAACCAGGTTTAAAGTGGGTCAGGAAGAATTAGGGCACTCTGGTCTCTCCTTACAAGTTTGAACATTCACAGCTGCTTATGTAAGGTTATGCAGAGGATTTAATCATCATTGCATCAAACATCATGTTCAACATTCAATACAAATTTTAATGGGCCTTGCAGTTACGTTACAAGTGGAATTAAATCACTGATGTGTAACAAAGTGGGTTGGATAGTTAATACTGCAATGAATCTGGAGGGCCCATTCCAATCTGCCCCACAAATTGCAATTTTCTCTAAAAATAAAAAGTGCTAATCCGCTAAGCCCTATTGTTCATTAATCTCAGGAGAAGAGGGACTGAGGTCTCTTTGGAGCTATGTTTTGGCCCCCTCCCCTCTGTGTGGCTTTCAGGGGTAGAATGCCTGCAGTCTGGTTGGCAGTTTCAGGAGGACGTGACAGTTCACACAGACACAGTCCGGAGTGTATAGAGTTACAGATGCAAGTCACCAACCCCCTTCCCCTTTCCAAAACCTATTGTTGTCAATGAAGCTGTATCATTTTCAATAGTGAATGAGGCTCTTTTTAACCTGACCTGTTTCATAATAATGTTTAAAGCATATAAACTATAAATTAAAGCATATTACTATAACCTATATTTTACATAACACTTTTGTTACACAAAAGACCCATATTACATTATTTTCTGATCTGTTAAAATGCTGTTTCCTCATCACAAACTTGCCTGGAGTTGTGTTTTGACACATTCACACATGTTTAATACACAAATCCTGCATATTTAGCCTGAGTTCTTCTCTTAAACAGAAAAAACACTCTGTCCCCCCTTGTGATGCCATATGATAATACATGCTCCACTGTGTTTTTAAACTTTATAAAACTTCATTAGAATCATTTGGATTATTTCAGCACAGGAATTGCCAATCTTTTCTGAATTAAAGATAAAAGGTATTTGTTAACTTTGAAAACTGTATCATCATGACATCACAAGGTGGAACAGAGCATTTTGAACTTTGGAGATGTAGACAGACTAATAAATGAGTGTTTGAACATGTTTGAATTAAACAAAACATAACTCCAGGTATGTTTTTGAGGAGATAAAAACATTATAACAAGGTTTAAAATTCAAAAGAATCCTTTTTGCGTAATATAGGACCTTTAAAACATTGATGTTGCTAATAGATCATTGTATCAGGAAGGACATCTGGTGTAAAATTTATGCAAACTTTTATGTGCCAATCAATGCTCTTGAGAAAATAATTTCAATGTAATAAGAGCTGAAGTTTTCATAATACACTGTGTTGGTGGTAAATAAAGACAGGCTTGGTCAGTGGAGAGGAATTTCGGGCCCTGGTGATATTTGGCTCTGGGGTCTGAGAGGGAGAGAAAAACAACCTCTCATGGACAGACTGGAGCATTCTTCAGCCCAAAGCATGTGGGGATCTACAGTAGCCACTAAAATAAATTACTATATCAACTCATTGTTCAATTAACAAAAGATGGAATAATAATTGGGGGTCACTATTATCATGTGTGTAATAGTGTGCACAGTTTTCTCTGTGATTATGTTATAATGTTGTTTCCTCATCAAAACATTCCTGGAATTGTGTTTTGTCTGAATAATTCTCTGTCCCACCTTATTTTTTAACACCATACACCTTCACTAACCATTAGGTACAAAAAACAGATAGTTTCAGCCCTAGATTTACCCATCTTTACTGAACAAAAGGTTAAATAAAGCTGTTAACTTGAAAATTACTGCTTCATGACATGAAAGGTGGAACAGAGCATTTTGAGCTTTAGAGATGTTGACAGACTAATAATAAAGGATTACTCAAACATGTGTGAACGAAACAAAACACAACTCTGTATGTTTTTGATGAGGTAACAACATTATAACATGACTTAAAGCTTGCAAGAGTCAATAAGAGATGTGGAGGCTTGAATAAATAACTCTCATTATAGATGCAAACTATAATATAGCCAATTTAAACTATCATGTTTTATTTTTGCTATTTATTTATTTATTACTGCAGTTCAGGTTTAGGGATATACAGTATAAGATATGCGTAAAGAGTATGTCTTGCAAAGAAAAGTAGGTGCTTCCTAGTCTGAACTTGTGTTTTGCCCTAAAGGAAAAGTGCAGGTTTAAATAATCCTGTTCTGTTGAGTTCAACTGAGGCAATATCAGGAATTGCAAATATACATGATGACTAAAAACCTGGGCATGGCTCACTATGATAATGTCGCTAATAAGGATGGGACAATAAACAATAACATTCATTGTGATAAAAAAAAGTTACACAATACTCGTTTGTGGGGCATTTTATGTAATCATATTTAGTCAGTAAATCAATTTAGTATCATGGCATATCGATATTTCAATCAATGTCTTTGCATACCCCTGATTATTAGTATGTATATAAATAATCTAAAATAAATCTGTTTTGCCCAAAAAATGCATCCGAACAGCATCTGTATTTCAAATTGCAGTACCACATGTTCATAATCAAGTTTATGCATATTTTGGGCAAATCTAATCTAAATTTCAGGCTCCTAAATTAATGCCACATAATGGAACTGTATTATATTTCCACCCAATGTAAACTCTAATGCACCCTCACTCAGTTTGGTCCTGATTTTGGGCTGTGACATGAATTGAGTTTGATGTGTATTAATATTTTTACTGATTCTGGCTTTGTTTTATCAATGTAATTTTCAGGTCAGGCCTCCATATGTTTAAACTATGCCATGATGTACATTTTGACCCTTCTAAACCCTCTGCATAGCTTGGGTCTTATCAGCTATGCAAACAGTGTCACAGGGCAGCAGAGCGCATACACTTTACTGAAACATGATAGCTATCTCCAGAGCCGGTCCAGCCTCTTAACTACCCCCTTTCCTGTCTCCCAAAGGTGGGCTTCATTCACCAGGCGCTGAGTGGGTGTCCCTGCCTTCCACACAAAGCCCCACACAAGCCTGCCAGCCTGCATGACGCACACACTTTGAGCTTACCGAGAGCCAGAAAGCATTTTGCCACAAGTGAGATCATATTTGTACAGGTTTAGCAGATTTTTCCGTGCACTTTCTGTACTCTACTTACTGTCTTTCCATTTATTAGTTCTGAAAATACGTATAGTTACTGTTTATTTTGCAAGGTTATATGTAAACTTTTATTTTTTGAATTGACATAAGTGGATTTAAACCATAGATGATGCATATGATTTAAATGTAATATTTTAATAGATAGATCATTTTTGGATTTAGACCGTACATAGACACATTAAATAAATAAAATACACTGTTAGAAGTAGGTTAAGAAATAATATTAAAGCACAACAGGAGCTACATTCTCTAGTTTATGTCCAGGTATTATGGAGTCAACATTTCTATCGTCTAGTCACTCTACTTAGACTTAAGCACAACAAATTCTGTCTTTTCAAAACAGGACAATATATTCACCATAAAGTGTAAGTGTTCTAGTAATATATTAATACTTTTGTGTAACATTCACAATGGAAATCTTCAAATCTCATGTCCAATCTGAGCTTTTCATTATGAGCCACACCAATGTCTTATCTCACCATTTCCTAGAATAAACATAGTCATAAAATAAGAATTGTAATAAAAATACACCTCAATCTGTCTGGAATTTAGACAGTAGAAATGAAGTAAATTGGCTTCGTTTTTAAGGTGACTGAAGCATTTGGAAATAAAGTTTGACGAGATGTTGACAGTAGAGAAATCCTCAAAACAGCATACCAGAAAGTCCTTTTTATTTTTCATGCAAGCACCCTCCCACCGTGACACACCCCCTGTTCCAAATCCCTGCTACATAACTTAAAATCATTAAAATTCTGTGTCTATCATGATTAATTTAATATTTCATTTAATTAGACTTTTCATAGCTGTTAAATATAATTGTAGACAACAGGTACCATCAATATAAGATTAGTGTTTTTTGTTTGTTAATGCCCCAAATGGCTATTCACTTGCATTTCCAAATCCCAGTTACAAAACTTAAAACCATCTCTCATGATTAATTTAATATTGATTAGACTTTACATACCTGTTAAATGTAACTGTAGACTATAGGCACCAGTATCAGATTTGTTTTTGCAGTTTGTCAGTGTCCCAGATGGATATTCACATTCATTTCCGTCTTTCAGGTGCAGGATTTTCTCAAGTTTGGATGGATAAAATCAGCTCCTCTTGCCTGTATATTTCACCCCAGTGAGATTGTTCTTATTGGCAACAATCAAATGGAAAGGTTTATGTGTGGCACAGACTGAGCGGACTTTAAATAGCTAATCCCTGGAGCATGGTGAGTGGACACGCCTCCTCCTCTCTCCCTCCCTCTCTCTTTCTCTCTCATGCACTCAAATCATGACTTCCCCCTCACAGTCTGTTTTGCCTTTACTTTTTGTGTAAACTTGAAACATGGGATAGTACTATACATATCCACATTTTCCTTGAATTCGCAACTAGAAGGACAAATTACATTTCCACTCTCTTTTTGATGGTAAGGAATAGACAGGATACTCAGGGCTAATTCAGATATCACAATAATATTTAAAAGTCTTTCTTTAGACAATAGAGTGTGATTTTCAGCCTTAAATTATAGTACTTTCTTTTAGATTATGATGTGGCTTTATATCTGTGTAATCTCTCAGTTCAGGTAGGTTCCATAGTGGTCCATGTGTGTGTACTAGTTTTTGTGGCCTTATACTTCAAGATGTATATAGTATATGTATAAGGTATATCTTTTGTATTTAAACTAGAACTTACAAAGTTTTTTGGATATAATGATGCATAAACTGGACATTTGTAAGTTAAAAACATACATACATACATACATGCATGCATGCATGCATGTATGTATGTATGTATGTATGCATGTATGCATATGTATGTATGCATGTATGCATATGTATGTATGCATGTATGCATATGTATGTATGCATGTATGCATATGTATGTATGCATGTATGCATATGTATGTATGCATGTATGCATATGTATGTATGTATGTATGCATGCATGCATGCATACATACATACATACATGCATGCATGCATGCATGTATGTATGTATGTATGTATGTATGCATGTATGCATATGTATGTATGCATGTATGCATATGTATGTATGCATGTATGCATATGTATGTATGTATGTATGCATGCATGCATGCATACATACATACATACATACATAAAGTAATACAGTAGTATAGTATGTTGAGTGTTTATTTATATTACATTTATTTATATTATATTACATTACAATTTTTCTCAGTCATTTTCACACATTTTTTGAATCTTGGTTTTGTTTGATCCTTTTATTCCAACTGTATCTGAACAGAGGCACAGGTGCTTACATGATTTGGAACATTTCATCAGTTCACACACTCTCAGGGCCTTTCTCAGAATACACATTATCATTGAAGTCAGCAACACTAGAGGCCAATAACCATAATGCCAACTCTAAATGTGTAAGCACCAAAAATCAAACAGAAAGGATTTCACACATGAGTTAAACAGAGAGAAGGAACCCAGCATTGAGACACTGAGTAGGCTACATGTACAGACCACATACAGACTTTCAGATTCATACATTTTGTTTGATTTTCAATAATTTATTAGATATTACAGTTCAAAAGTAGTGTTGATGTATTTGCTATGCCAATTTTTCAGTCTTTCAATTTTTCTTAATATTTTTGATCAAATACTGCAAAATCTACTTTGCTATTGGTAATGCACTTTTATACACACAGATTTTGGAGAAAAAAGCAATCTTTTTCCAGTCCAAAATACACCTGTGTAAAGTGGGAACTGAGTCAGACTGCATAAACCAGTGTTTCTCTGTGGCCACTGAGGGCAGGACAAAAACCTTTGAGCTGCTCTGTCAAATGAATGAACGAGCTCAGAAAAACACATGAGCACAACCCGAGACTTTTGATTCTGGGAGATGATTGATCAGTTTTGAGTGAAAAACTGCATTTTGTCTAGAGTCCTTTTTTTTAAAATTCTGTTTAGGATTTTGCGTGAGCTGTTTTCCAAATGTTGATTTATCATAGTTAAAAGTGCCAAAGTGATTGAAAATAACTGGAGCACTGAAAAGAAAATGTTTTTGTTTATGTGTTAATAAAAGTGCTCTCTGTGCCTTCTTACAGTGAAATGGCCCTGACCAGGAGTACATTTGAGCATTGAATTCTAACTCTATGAAAAAAAAATCCAAATAAGACTAATTCTCATCTTTATTTTTGTATTTCACTTGTTTTGGTCATAAGCATTGTACTGCAGGGATTGTTGTGGTGGAAATGTACCCAGAGCCGGAGTGAATTGACTGGTGAGTGGTCACCTAGGAAACGCTGTGTCTCCGGAGGCACATTCCCAAACCTCTTAGCAACTTAACAACAGCATCACAATTAACTTTGAAGAAATTAAAGTCGTTTTATTTTACATATTATGAAATATTATAATTTTGTCCTCCACTGTTGGCTTTTTGAACTGGACAGGGACATTTTGGTGGGACCTGATTCGTTCTCATCAACATTCCCTGGGGTTTGATGCTAACTGTAGGCACTGCTCTTTTTGAAGCTCTTTAATCTGAGCATTATTTTAACACAATTTGACCATATAGGACTGACTTAGCTGGAACTACAACATCTGATTTGTGCTGTTAAAGAGGTCCCTCTCAAATAAAATACACTTGCACGCAGCATTAGCCAGGCAGTTTTTCAGATAGTTACGGATCCTGAAAGTTACTATTCATAAAATTATGCTTACACATTTAAAGGGACCTGACTGAATAGATAGCAAATGCAATGTTTTTTGTTTTACTTATCAGAAAATTATGACGAGTACCATACTTGTTTAGAGCTTCCTCCCTTCCTTCCTAAAGCTCACACAACTTACATTTTCTTCTTTCTCAACATCTAACTATGGATTTTCTCTTGCTATTGACTTTTCCTTTTATTGCCACAGCTTGGTTTTAAATTGTTATAGGCTCACGTCTACAAAAAGGTGCTTTGAATGTCTTTTGTGTTATTCTGACACTACACAGAGTATTTCCATGCCATGCCTTCACACAGTCAAGTGGTCCCCCCTGCTGTCCCCTCCAGCGCCCTTTCCTCTCCTTAAAAGGTGACAACTGGTTTCTGCCGGCCCGAATGAGACGCAGCGCCAATACAATAAAAAGGAAGAACTCTGTTATTCAATATGTGAAATCTGACTGACAGAGGTAGTCTCGGGTTCATTGTGCATTTTGATGGTGTGGTAACCCAATCCCAAAGAGCCACTGCGCCACATGCTCAAAGACAGGAATAACTGGCACAGAAACAGGAATAGCTGGGACCAAAGTGGAAAAAGATGGGTCACACCTGTGTCATGGTCTGTAACCACTAAATTAGGGATGCACAAATCTGACATCGGCAACAATATTGAAACAGTTAGTGGATTGGATATCGACTTCCAAGATTATCGGTTTAGCTGATATCCCATTTTGGTCCATAAATTGATAATAAAATGATCTAATGTTGAGATGTTAATTGAAAATCAAATGTTTTTGTCTAAAGAAGAATATTTTGATCACTGTAGCGTCAGACTCAGTGTTTAGTCTGTTCCTTCGTTTTCAAGTTTTTAGTATTTTGACAGCACGATAATAATATAGTATAATTGTATAATAATAGTATATAATAGTATAATACTGTATGCATGTTTCACCCCTGAGTCACCTACCTCAGAACCAATCTAAAGGACACAGCCTCTTATTCACCGCCTTTTACTTTTTACTACTTTCCACATTTTATATAAATATACAGAAGACATCAAATATATCAAGCAAGATATAATAACATGGAATTGTGTAGCAAAAAAAACGCAAATAACCAACTATTGTTTATTTACTGGTGTATATTTTATATTCAAATTCTCACAGTAGCAACTTTGCTTTGTCAAAAAATATTTTGTTTTATTTACTACATATCTTTTTTCATATATTTGATGTCTGTGTGTGTTTTTAAATGCAAAAAAGTGGTACAGTGCAGTCTGTTCTTCAATTTGACTCCAAAATAAAGGCAGCAGTAAAGCCTCTAGTCCAAGTTATTGCAGGATTTGGCCAGTCTGAGCTCCTGGTGTCTCTTTGGCCCCTCCCCCTCCTCAGAGCTCCAAATGTTCCCACAGCGTTGTTGGTGTTTGTGTTGACGCTGGCTCCCTGCTCACATTGACTGGGACTGCACCGGACTGGTTTGGGTCATTTAAGGTTGCACGTGCAGTTTTCCTCATTTTTAAATACTTTGTAGCTCATCAAAATTCCCTGTCAGGCTCTCTATTAGACTTTAATCTAATTTTTGTTTTAACACAATCAACAGAGAGAAGCTTTGTGCTCTTAAACAACTCTTTCACACACATTATTACACTTACAAGCTAGCAATTAAAGCAGTTTTTTAATTTGTAACTTTTTCTTGAGAATCAATGAGATGTGTTGTCCACCATGCACATACAAGTAGAACCCCCCCTGTGTGATGTCATGGCAAAGTACCAATTGTCTCTTTTCGGCAAAACAGTCAGGATGTTACTGAGAAGGCATACCTCTGTGTTTATGAGGAAGAAATTAATGGGAATGCTGCTTCCAAGAAAAACACTGACGGAAAGAGTATAATTGCTGTTTAAAAAGTCTGTACATAATGGAGGTCGTATAACTTCTTTGAGCAGGCTAACATAGAAAAATTGGCTTTCCAGTTAAAGATCCCTTATTACTCTTATTTTCTGTTCTTTGTTATAATGTTGTTTCTTCATCACAAACATACCTGGAGTTATGTTTTATTTCAATTACACATGTTTAGCTCACATACCTTTTGCAATTTGGCTGCGTTCTTCTCTCAAACAGAAAA
>KN494335.1:1790-13282 GCA_000787155.1 Scartelaos histophorus | reverse complement strand
TATACCTTGGACGCAAAGCAGGATAACTCCAGTAAACCAGCTTTTAAATAGACTGTATCATCAAAAGGCATTAGCTGCACAAAGTAAATCAATAAGGAAGGAATCAATAATTAGCTTTAGAAGGTTTTTTTTTATTTTTAGCGTGTTACATAAAAATAGCAAAAATCCTCACTTTTCATTAGTATTGCAAAGAAATTGTATATAAATGTATTGAGCCACGAAATATATTATTCTAACTTTCACGTATTGAACGATAAGTCAATATACAGTAATTATCGAGACAGTCCTACGTAGTATTCGCATTTGAAGTAGTGCCTCAATGAATCGATTTTTCTGTACGTTTTGATGCACTGATCCAAATATCGGTTCCAAATATCAGTATCGGTTGCACAGAAAAATTGACAGAATAAAACTATTTTACGGAAATATTTGAATTTTTATTTCTTCCAAGTTGTTCTGTCGTTACTTGAGGCGTAAATAAAAGCTACGTTACGCATTTGGAGCAGTTCTGTCATATTTTATTTGTAGCTTTGTCTGGAATGTTGCACGGTACGGATTTAAATCTTTTCTATCGTCATGGAAACCAAACCAGAAAAAGTTGCAGGCCGAGTCTGCGGAGAGGCAATCCTGCTCACAGTTTTTCGAGGTATTTTTGATCTGTAAAACCACCTGTAAGTGAATAAATGTGGTTTAATGTCATACTTTGGAACATTCTGGACAAAGCAATGACATATCCTTAGAAACAAGTAGGTGATGGACCCCTAACCAAGCGCAACTTTAAGGAAATAAACGTCTCTGGTGTTGGATTTAACAGATTCGGTATCTTAACTGGAAAAGCCGGATCGGTGCATCCCAAATCTTGATTACGGATGTCTCCAGTGATCTTAACAAAGCGGCGATGACGGCAATCCATATTCAAATACTACGCCTGAATGTAAATCCTTTTTTAAATGACATGGCAGAAGGAAACATTGATTTACTAAGGCAGCTGCTTATTTGGTATAGATATTTTGCCAGTTAACCAGAGGCTTTATTGTTCATTCCCCACTACTGGCAAAACACGTCACCCAGCCATCCTCGGCGCCTGAATGAATAGTGCGTGATTGCGAATGGGTGAAACATTTCCTTGATGTAAGACTTTTCCAAAAGAGGTACCAATTTAACTCCAAAATGAATATTGGCGTTTTGTATATTTTGCTATGCATCTTAAAGCTCCCATATTCCACTAAAATGACTCTTGTGAGCTTTAAGCCAGGTTTAAATGTTTTTACTTCATCAAAAACACACTTGGAGTTTTGTTTCGTTAACATATTTGAGTAATCCTGCGTTTTTATTCTGCTCTGTTGCACCTTGTGATGTCATGGAGTAGTCGTTTTCAACATAAGTGCTGCTTTTTAACATTTCGTTTAGCGGAGATTGGAGTGTTTGGAGTTTAAAAACACACAGAACCGCTTCTTATATTATCCCATGACGTCACCACATGGAATATTTTCAGTTTTAAAGAAGAATTCAGTCGAAATATGCAGGATTTGTGAGCGTAAACGCGCAAGAATGAAACGAAACGCAGCTCCAGGTACGTTTTTGGCGGAGAAACATTATAGCGTAGATGAGAAGATAGCGTAATATGGGCTCTTTAAAATCTCATTGCTTGGAAAACTTGCGCTCATCTCAAGGGAATACATAGATTTTAATGCGTTTCAAGCCTACAGTGCCAGTCATTGGAAGTGCCTGCATTATTGGTAAAGATATTGTGTTGGCGTTGGGTGTGTCTGACAGGCCATCCATCTCCACCATATAAATGAGTTTTCCCTGTCTCAGATTCCTAAATACTGTCATGTAATTATGCCAAAAAAGACTTCCCAGAGCACTTTGATGGAGGGGAAAATCCTGTTCTCCATCTTTACGCCCTCATGAATCACATAAAAATGGAAATGGCTCTGATGTGGTGTAGCATTGTTATTGGATTGGAAGAATTAGAGAAGCTACGTAAACTCTCTCATATAGAGTTAGATTCTTAGTTGATTATTTATTCGGCTCAAAAATATGCGCTTTCTTTTTATATTTAAGTGAACTGTTTTACTTCAGCTTTGTTTGTTTTGCATTTTGGAGCGAAAATTCATGCGTAAAATTACGGACTTAAGTTTTTGACGATAAATCATAAGGAATTAAAATGTTTTGTGCGTTAAAGGTGCACTGTGTAGCTTTTCTATTGGAGTGTCTGGCTCCTGCTTCTTAAGGATGTTATTGGCTTATCTGGAATGTTTCACCTTTCTATCTTCATGGAGATCAAATCGGGCGGAGTTACAGGTCAGATCTGTGGAGAGTCGACCTGTTCTCAGTCAGAATACCTGTTTTTCTAGATGTTTTTGAGCAATAAAACCACTTGTAATTGAAATAAATGTAAGGTAGAGCAGTTTAATCTCATATTATGTAACGTTCTAAGCTATAAGAAAGTAAAGGAGCCGCAACCATAAAGTTACTCAGTGTACCTTTCCATTATTTTGTCAAAATAATTCAAACTTTGAGGTCACTTTTACTTCTTATTTGATAAAAGATTCAACTGTAATTTAGATGAGCTTGATAACCCTGGATCTTCTGTAAATTCGTTTAAAAGGACGAACAAGACGGGGACACAGCGAGACTAAAATTCAACCATTCAAGTAATATTTTCTGAAGTGGGCTGAATTCACTGCCCTGTTATACAATGGAGTCTACAAGCACAGAACTTAATGTCAGTGAATGATTTTTGAAATGCTCTAAATGTTAACGGCCAACTCATACAAGTCTCAAGGTTGAAAAAGTTCAGTATTTCTCCCCCCGTGTGCATTAAACCTGCGCTTGCGATACGATTTTTCATGAAAAGACGTCCTTCAACCGCGGCAAATGTTGGAAAATTGGAAATTATAACATGGGTTTCGCTGTAATGGTCATAGCTTGGTATGATAAGCTGAAATTCAGTGGTAAGATATAGTGTGTCGCTTTTTTTTTTTAATTCCTAAAGAGACTATTGGTAGAAATTCTTCAATAAAGTGCTTATGCAGTTATCTAAAAGCGTATTTGGCCTATAAAAACCTGTTCACGCTGTTGAATAGGCAAATTACATAGGCACTTACCTTCCACTTTACAATCTTCAATTTATCTGTCTTTTTAAAATGATCTTATGATAATTCCACATTCCCTCTTGCAGTTTTTTCTCTATACCACGCTTAAATGTCACCTCCCACAGTATTGCTGGCATTTGTTGTCTCTATGTATAGCTGGAGATGATGTTTTATGGCCAATTTCTGCTAAGCATTTTCGATGTGGGGGTTTAAGAAGCTTATAGAGGCACAGTTCCAGAGTAGACGGAGAGAATAGATGGATAGATCACCTGTAGACTGCCATGTCTATTGGCTATTTGGTGCTTGCTTGGTGTCACTCTGTGTCTTGTGATGAAGCCAGTGTGTTTTCAAGGTGAGAAGATATTGTCGGGGCCCTTGAACGTTCCCTTGGCTTTGATTGGCAGCCGTTGTCACCCCAGATGAGAAGCAGTGGGAGTCTCGCAGCAAAGAGAATCTATTACCTAGCATGGCAAGACTCGCTCCCCCAGTGCAGTCAGCCATTTTGCTTTGTCTGGGAACAGTCTCCGCTCGCCGCAACCGGGGGAACGCCTTTCAAGTTTCATTTCGGAGGACGCCATAAGTAACGCGACTGAAGTTGGCTGCTTGCATTTCAAAGTCCAAAGAGTTTTAGAGGGAAAACATTTGGGCTCATCAGCGACATCAGAGAAGCCGCTTGCCGACAATTCATCACCAGCGAAATGGCGTTCGCATTGTAAAAATAAAATAAAAGGAAAGACAAAAGTTAGGCTGATTTCCTGCGTTTCAAAAGCGTCCTTAATGCGGCGAAACTAGTGCCACGGCGAGGGAAGTGAGGGAGAAGAGAGCCTGTTGTTGATCAGTGAAGCAAATCAGATCTTGATATTTGAAGAGTGGAGTTGTGATTGCTAATCACTCCACTGCTGAGTTTTAATTAGGAGCCTCATAAGCATTCTGCCATTTCTCTGCAGAGTATAGCCAAACATCAGATGTACTTAAGAGAACAGATAATTAGTTTGGAGAATGGTATGGGCCATATAATGTAAGCACGCTTCTTCAAGGATTAATGAGTATCAATTGAATTTAAAGTGATTAAAATGTTGCTGGATTTAAGTGTTTTCACAACGCTAATCTGTACACATCTTATCTCAGGGCTTCTCTGACCTTATTATATTATTATATTAAAGCGCCTACGCCAGGTTGGACTACACATTTTTACTCAAACACAGCTAAGATCATTATATTTAGGATTTTACAAAACATTCCATAGTTGTTATTGATGAAGAGTAGGCCAAAACTCCTCTAATTAAACAAGGATTATTATTTGAGAAAGAAAACTGTAAGAAAACATCTTTACTTTGTTGAAATCATGTTTAAAGTTTCAAAAGATGTGTTTCGTAAGTATTAATTAATGTGGAACCCTAAAAGAGAACTCTACTTATAGACATTTTCAAGATATTTTTTAACTTTCCCTTAGAAACTGCTTCTCAGTTGGTGTGAAACTATAATTTACGTTTACCACAGGTATTATAGCACCATATTAAGTAGAAATTAGAGAATCATTAGAACCTGTCATACACACTTTTAAGATCTTGTATTACGCGAAATGTGTTCTTGTGATATTTAAGCCATGTCGTAATGTTTTCATCATCCCAAACGGTACCCAAAGTGTTTGTTTCGTTCACACGTGTCTGAGAAATCCTTTATTATCCGTCTCTCTCAGACTCCAAACCTTGCGATGTCGGGAAGCTGTAATTTTCAGCTACTTTTTTACCTTTTCTTCACTAGAGTTAAGCCATTCTAGCGCGGAAATCATCCAAACGACTCTAGCGAAGGCGTATGGAGCACTTCCTGACTCCCTGTATGACATCACAAGGTGAAACCGGGTATTTTCTTTAAGAGCGAAGCAGATTTATGGTGCACGTAGCATTGCAGGGGAGCTTATTTGAGGGGAAAAAGGCGAACTCCACTCACAGAGATAGCGCTATAGATTGAAGTGGTCTTATTTTCAGTGGTAGGAGGCTCCTGTCCTGTGCTCCCTAAGACCTTTGTTAGGACATTTTAATTACAGCCAAGCGGGGTGTAATTGATCCAGGCTTAGAGGGATTTCACTGTCAATGAGAATGAGCCCAGGCGTTAATATAGCCGAGTGAACGCTTCCCCCTCTGCTCGGCTCTGCCTCAGACACATATGAGCGGTGGAGATGTGGCGCTCCTTTGACTGCGGTACAAGCTAATTCACTGCCTTCTTTTTAAGCTGCTTTTAGGGATATTGAAGCTAACGTGTGCCACTGATCTCGCGTCCTCATAGGTTTGTGTTTTGTGAGGTTTATATGGGTGGATTCTGGCACCATTGGATTGGGTGTAGTATCTTGTGCTATATGTTCGATAATTACTACATCTACTTCAATTTATGACACGTGGAGCGACCATTTTAAACTTTTCTGTATTTGTACTTTTTTGTGTTTGTACTACTAGGGAATTTTTGGCTATTTTTTGCTATGAGATGAGATTTAAGATGGAAAAAGTTGAATTGATGACTTTAGTGACTCATTACAGATGCAAACCTAACCCGAACCTTAAGTACTAAAGTGTTTCCTACTGTTCATTTCTTGCAGATCATGAGTATTGCACATTTAGAGTAGTTTTTGTGGTTTAAATCTGATCTTGATTATATGTATTTACTTGGGCAATATATTAGACTTCAGAATTGGGTATAGTAAGAGGCCCACTGGCTATGTCTTTCGATGTGTACAAACTATATATAGATTTTCTTTTAATGATTGGTCTCTAAGCTGGATTTTCAAACCCCTAGAACTACAGTTTTGCTGTTTCTGAAATGTGAGAAATGAGAAAAACCTTATCGCAGTCTAACAGTTGTTTTTCCAATCAAACACAGAGTACATAAACAATACCCAAACTCTTTTAGCCTCGTATTACTCGCACAATCTTTTAAAGGGGCACTAATGTATGGAGCTGTTCTTTTGGGGTCCGTCACTGCTTTTTTACTATAGATATGTCATTCCTCTGCTTCAAATGTTACACAATATGACATCCAGACTGCAGATCTACCTTGGATTTATTCAATTGCAGGTAATTCTTGGAGAAACGAAGTGCCTTTCCACAGATCTGACCGGTAACACGGCCTGATTTAGTCTCTGTGAAGATAGAAAGGCTTAATACCATTCAGTGAAACATTCCAGACAAAGCAATTACATCAGGGAGAAAAGCGCCTGACGGATTAATGTACTACAGTTGACGTAAATCTCGACAAGAATATATTTAATTTTTTTGCCGAAAACTTAATTTAATCATCCTCATTACACTTGAAGCAGCCGTCACAAACACTCGCTGATCTCTTGATAATGACAGATTAGCTATTTCCTGTAGCAGCCCCGACCATTTGCGTTTCATCCACATTCCATCATAGGCTGATGTAACATTTTAGCGATTCTCTGCAACGCTAAACTGTCCCTATAGGTGCTCGTTCTCGCCGCGCTGGTTTTTCCTTTGTTAGCACGTCGTAAATAACATGGGAGATCACGGGTCAGACTGGGTGCTCAGGTTCTATGTGTGTGTGTAGGTGCATGCCCGTGTGCACATGGGTGTCAGCGTCTGGCGGCGAAGGCGACCCAGACGCTTCGAACTCGCCCGTAGCCGTTATTCTAGCCGCCTCTCGCCGAGCGCTTTCCTTCCTGATTCCGTGTTGTCACCCACAGCGTTTAAACTTTGATGGGCCTGTTAGATAATGGTTCCCGATGAGGCTGAATTATTGATGGTCTTGTTTGGTACGGGCAGGACTGGGCGCAGGCTTTTAACTCTCCACAGCTCGCGGAGTCTCTTTAGTCTCTTATCCCGTAACTAAGGGACACCGCACAAACACCCAAAGGAATGATGGGAAGGCGAAAACGCAGACGGAGAGAGGGGGGAAGAGGGGCTGAAAATAAAATAAAAAGAAGCACGCGTTTTCTCTTTTACTGTCGGACCGAGGCTGCGCGCCAGTCGTCGGCAAAGGAAACAGGACTTTTTTTTTGCTTCCCTCTTGAAGTCCTGCGCCTGTGTTGTATATGGTGGGTGTGTGTGGCTCATAGTGCTTCTTCTGTAATGAGGAGACACCTTTTTTTAGACGCTAACTTGAGAGAATCTGTGGAAGTTTGTAAAAAGTATAGGGGCGTATAGGGGTTTGTCAGATCATGCAAGAAATTCAATTCACTCGAGCAATAGAAATCGCTCCATGTTCGCTTATTTTACTGGATTTATATATTTTTTTCATTAGGGGCATTTGTTGGTCAAGACGAATAGAGCCCAAAGTTTTACGTAACTGTGAAAAATGAGAAACAGTTTCATTCACTATGGTGTAATGTGGTCAAGCATATTACTAATCCATACTGAAACTAATATCAAAACTAGATACTAATTTTTAGCAGGAATCGATGCCAAAAAAGACAAATGACAAAAGAAACTTTCCTGAATAGCTTTAGAATGATAGTATAAGAGCTATTATAGTATATACGCTCATGGATTATTAAGGAATTTATCTGGAAAATCTGGAAATCTGGAAAATTATAGGCCACATGGTAATACAAAAGAAAGTGCTTGATTTAATGTTGAAAATCACATTCTGCTGTCTAAAGAAAGAGGGTTTTTATTATCATTGTGGTATCGTGGTATCAGAGTATTGAGTCTGAGTATCAAAATTCAGTTTGAAATATTACTATCAGCCTTTTTGTTGTATAGTATGTATATTTTCCACACTAATGGGGGATATTTTCTTATTTTAATGTAGTTTTTGGTTCTATGTGATGACATTAGAGTTGTATATCCAATAACTAACTCGCATAACACGTCATAGATACTAAGTCCTTTAGTTTCATTGTACTATTCATACACTCCTGGCCACATTATGTTTAATATGATTCACTTCAAAGGGGTTTGCTGTGATGTGATTATCCTGCCTTAATGTTACTGTCAAAAGGGTGTGAGTTCATTCCAATATTATCAGTTATTGTGATATTTTTAGAATCAATATATCACCCCCTCCAAACGTGTTACTGTCACAGGCCGACGCCCTTCTCACATATCCAGTACTTCATTAGTCATTACGCTTTGTAGCCGTGTTTCAGGAAATGCATATATTTATTGGAGCAGACTCCTGTTGCAAGCTCCAGTGCCATTAAATCCATATTAAGCAGAGTCTGGCCGGCTCTCTCCTCCTGACAGCTGTCCTGCTTCTTTTTGCACGTACTTTCGCCATTGTCCCGGCTCATTCTGTATGCGCTCGTCCAGTTTGCATTACAATGGAGGGAGACGAACTAACACTTGGACGTCCTGCAAAAGCGTATAATTTGGCGTGTTGGAAATAAACAGTGGTGGATGAAGTACTCGGCTCTGTTTCTTAAGTAAAAGTACACAGACTGGGGCAAAAAGTAAAATTAATGATCACATGAAAAAATGTATTTAAAGGTGCACTATATAACTTTTTGGTTGGGGGTCCATCGTATCGTTTCTATGGAGATGTCATTGGACTGCCTGGAATATTCCATAGTATGGCATTAAACAGCTCTACTTTTTGTTTATTCAATTATACCGGTTTTATTGCTCAAAAATCTGAATGTGAGTGGATCTGTGGATCTGATCTGTAACTTGCTCTGGTTTGGTCTCCATGAAGATAGAAGGGTTTAATACCATACTGTGAAACATTTTAGACAAAGCTGTAACTGCTGAAAATTTGCTTTGTAGCTAAAATCTGGCATATTTACATTTGTTTTATACTTATGTTCATTAATGTGCATTGTCCCTATCAAATAAATAAATAAATAAATAAAATAACAACTCCATGTTTTAAGTAAAACTATTGAAGTATCAATGTATTTTAAGAGTAAAAAGTATTTTGTAGAGATTTTAAGAACAATTAAAGGATCAAATGTATTGATTTTGATATGGAATTTAGCAGATTTTAGGTGATTTCTCAAATTTTCAAATTTGGTTTGCTCAAAGTCGGGACGTTAACTCACATGAATTGTGGTAAAAATAAGTCTCAACCATTTCAGAACCATAAAGAAAAGTACTTTTTACTTTTCAGCCCAGATCTAAAATGTAGTAGAGTAGAAAGTACAGATACCTGCTCTCAAATGTAGTGAAGTACAAGTAAAAAGTGTCCAAAGTAAAATGTACTTCAGTAGAGTACAGATACCTAAAAATACTTGAGTTTTGTACTTTTACTTTGGAACTTCTTTACCTTCCACCACTGGAAATAAAGCACTTTAATTTGAAAGTAAAAGCAGTAGACCACATTCATACTGGGAGCTTTGGGAGATTGTGCAATAAACCAAGATTGGACAGGTGTATAAAACAGTATGAAGGCCTAGTGCTGTAATTATCTTGTTTTTGTGTATGTGTGTTTGACTGCGCTAGGGCCCTGTTGAAAAAACATGATTGCACCAATTTTTTTTAGTAAAGATGTGCTGTTTGAAAGGGGGACATTTTGAGCCCACTGTTGAATCTACTGTGGCCCATTGCTAAATGAGAATGGAGCGGCATACAGCTGAGTCAGGCCTAGTATAACTTTAAATAACCCAAGATTGTCGCAGTGAAGATGGGAGCTGAACAAGAACGTAATTATGTGCCGAGGAAGCCAAAAAACAGGTCCGACCGGTCCCCGTTTCCCAGTGGAAATGCTGCAGATTGATGCGTGTGCCGTCGTTACCAGAGGAACAGACGGAGTGGGAGGACAAATTAATAGAAACTAATACTGAAAGAGGGACACAGGATGGAAAACAGCACAAGAACTGTCCAGTCCATTGGTGCACATGTGTTCACCACGTCCATGCTTCCTGTCCAATGTGGAGCGCTATTGGTGGTTTTCAGATGACATCACAACGTTCTATAGGCCAATAATATTTAACACAGAGGGGGCAGCTAAAATGAATATTGCTAAAATGCAGATTTTTGTTGCAATACAGTGAGTTCTTGAGTCTAGTCCAGAGGTGTCCAACCTGTAGCTCCAAACCCCTGAAACTAGGTCACCAAGGGATTTCTGAATTGTGCTTAACAACTCAAATGTGATTAATTAAGTTTCTTTTACCACTGGAAATGTATAATTTTGACGCCTAACTTTGTGCACTCATGTGGTAATACAGGAAGTGCTCCACTGTGTTTTTACGCTCCGTACACTTTTACTAGAACCATTTTTATTATTTCAAACATGGAATCGCCAACCTCCACTGAACAAAAAGTAAAAGGTCGCTGTTAACTTGAGCATCGCAAGGTGAAAGAGTTTTGAGCTTTCGAGAAGTAGACAGAATAATAAAGCGAAATTCAAACGTGTGAATGAACAAAACACAACTCCAAGTTTTTGAGTAAGTAAGAGCGTTAAAACATGGCTTAAAGTTCACGAGACAAGTTTGCGTAATATAGGACCTTTAAATCCTAAATAAATACTGGTTTATGTTTTATGTGCGTCTCACTCTTCCCATCAAGGCTCATTTCGGCTCATATATTTACATATTTTCTTGCAGTCAATAAAATCAGCAGCTCTCTGGCCCTTTCCTTATGTAAAGGTAACTTACTGGAAGAAAAAGGTTGTTGCAGTGATCATTTTTCATCACTCTGAAACCCGTGGATATTTTCAAATGGTTCTAAAGTTTAAGTTTTGTATGCAGATACTAGTGGGGGATTATTTATCTTCAATTTGATGTTTTATTAAGTGTATATGATCACATTTGAGTTGTAAATGATCCAATAATTAACTTGCATTGCACGTTATACTAGTAAATAGTGCAGAATAATGTGTATGTTGTTACCAAAGGAGCAGACAGAGTGGGAGGACAAATTGGTAGAAAAACCAATAGTGAAGGAGGGACGGCGGATAGAAAACAAGCACCAGAGCTGTCCAGACCATTGGCGCGCATGTGTACACCACGTCCATGGCTCCTGTCCAGTGATGTACAGCCAATAGCTCGAGCAGGCAATATGGCTAAGAGATATTAGCTGCATGTTTTTAATCCGTGTTGATATTCTTCATCTCAGCAGAAGGATCAGCCTAATCAGAGATGTAAATCCGAATGATCTGCCTTTAATCACTCCTATTACGCACGCACAACACAAAACCAAAGCTGTTTCATTGACTATATTAAATAATTTCTTGGAGTTATTTACAAACCGGAGAGAGTAAATAATCAGTGTCCCTCCAGCGTTTTGGAAAAGCTTTTTGTGATGATTGCAGCCCCAAAATAATTGGACCACAACACGACCACATTGATTAACATATCATTATCTCCCAGTAAAGGACACAAGCTGACATTAGCTGCCTCTTGTGCCATTAGGAGGGACTTAATTGTTTATTTCTTGAGAACTAGCTAGACAGACCGCATGTCATTAAAAATAATTAACCAAAGTCATTGACTGGATTGTGACT
>KN494334.1:3123-15322 GCA_000787155.1 Scartelaos histophorus | reverse complement strand
CTCAAACGCGCAGGGACGACGCCTCAAACCTCTTCAAACGAGGGTAGAGCTTTGTATAATACCCCCTCCTTAAAAAAATGTTGCAATACGAGAAGAGAAAGCTTTTGTTGGAGATGTAAAGGAACGAAAAAAAGCCCTAATCAGTCAAGCCTATTGTAACTCGCTGATTCTTATAAACAAAGATGTGAGTGGGATTGTATTTCAAATTGAAGGTAGATTACAGCCGCAGAAACATGTGGTCCGTCCGACATCAAAACAAACACGGCGCCTTACATAACACCAGATATAAAGTTTGCTCCGAATAAGACACCAATGTATTCCAAATCCCAAACATCTGGTGGACATCAGCGTTTATCATGGGTTTTGATACCAAGCTTTGTGGGAGTATGTTTTTGTTGTGAGAGTCTTCCGGTCTCCATGGCGATATTAATGCTTGGATCGGATCGGCTTGGATTATTCATCAATATGGCATGACTGGAAATGTAGTCATCTCGCATTCTTTTAATTAATTTGAAAAACAAACATACTTCTGCTGTGATAAAAGTTGGTTAATGGTTAAGGTTAAGGTTAGGAAAAGATTCTGGGGTAGTTAGCATGCTAGCAGAACAAATTAGCCAACTACTTGCCTGGCAGTGTATAAAAACAGTCAAAATTATTGCATTTTAGGCTGGTTTATAACAGCTAACGTTCCTGCTTCCTGCTTTCGAAGGCAAACTGGTTCACCGAAATATACAAAAAGTTTGTCTTTTCATTTAACGCAATCAGCTTTACACAAAATTGACTCTTAAGCCCTATTTGCATGGGATAAGCTCAACCTAGGGACGTCTGGTAATCTGCAAATTAACGCGTATTCGCACGGGATAAGCAAAGTCCGTAAATGACTCTATTTTACTGGCTTGAAAGAGGAAAAAACGTGGAAAAAACGCGATATTACGACAAGAAATACACGGGACTAGTATTATCAACGGACGTCTGTGTTGCTGAAATATAGTAGGTAATTTGCGGTGGAATTTTTACTTTACAAATTACAGACGTGGCGCATTTACGCGGGATTAGGATCTCAAGCGTCCTCCGTAATTATTACAAATCACCAAAGGTCCACAGGTAATACTTATCCCGTGCGAACAGGGCTTTACTCAGCTTTAAACCATGTTATAATGATGTTACCTCATCAGAAACATGCCTGGAGTTGAGTCTTGAGTTTTCATTCGCACGTTAAATCCTTATTATTATTCTGTCTAAAATCGTGATGTCATGAAGCGCTAGTTTTCAAGTTAGCAGCTCATTTTTACATTTAGTTCAGTAGAGATTGGGCTGAAATGATCCAAATGATTCTAGTGAAGGTGTATGGAGTTTAAAAACGCAGTGGAGCACTTCCTGTATTACCTTATGACATCACAAGTTGGGAGTGTTTTCAGTGTGAATGAACGAAAACGCGACTCTATGCATGTTTGCGATGAGGAAACATTACGACATAGATCAGAAAGTAGCGTAATACAGGTTTTTAAAATAATATTTCGTTTCTGATTGGCATTCACGGCACATTTCACACATTTGCACCTGTCGGATCGCTTCTATTTCGCTCTCGTGTTCGTTCCACCTCCTCAGATGAACTCTATATTGTCCCGGCTTTGTTCACACGCCTTCAGATCAACAGGGTTCCACCGTGTAACGCGACGCCCTGCCCGTACGAGCCGGGAAAGGGATACGGCCACTGATCTTAGCGTGCGCGCGTAATAGCTGCAGGTTAGCTAGCACAGCGGCGCGCGCGTTCAAAGCTAATTCGGCGTTTCATCCACATGTGAGGGCTCCCGTGTGGTCCGCGGTCTGTGAGAGAACGGAGAATCAAAAGGCCGGCGGTTTTGCGGGACGGAGCGACGGTGGGAGTGGGTTATGGGTTTGGGGTAATGACCAGAGATGTAAAGATAATGAAGTGACCAAAGCTACTGTGATGTGAGGCTAGCAGTTATAAAAAGAAGGTTAGGAATAGAAATTTATTCTAAGTATGCACAGTATGGTAGTTATTTTATATATGGACATAGGCAACCACATCATTTTTGAAACAGTATAATGAAGAGGGGTGGGTTAATATGAGTTTTTCTTCTTCCCACTTCAATGTCTATGTAGTACGTTATGATTATTGCTTCTTTTTTCGCACAAACTCAAAATGAAACCAATCAACTGATGAACTTACAGACAAATTAGCGTAATAAAAATGATTAAAAAGGATTACAGCAGATACAAAAAGAGGGGCAATGTTTTTCTGATACAAAGTGAATTGGAGTCAATGGAGCCGCAAGTGCACCCGTGCTCACTTCCTTATTAGTTTTACATTATTTGTTTATTTGACAAGAGATTATGATCAACACTAAGCATTTATACAAAAGGTAAAACCCAATTATACATTTTAACATAAATTATACTTTTTGTAAAGCCTGAATACTATTTTAGGATTAGAAAACTTTTTATTTTTTTGTTATAATGTCATAAAACCATTAACATTTCCGTCTGCTCGTCACTTAATCATTGTAAATATTTTATGTTTGCTTCATTTTGGCTCCACTTGCCTGAATTTCAGCATTTTGAACATTCTGATGACATAAGATTTGAAAGGGTCTATAAGGTAACTATTAATGTGAAAACTACCGGTTCATTACAGAGAGAGGGGAAATGTTTATCTAATTTTAAAGTTTTTTTAAATATAAAGTGAATTGGAGCCAGAGTCGGTGGAGCTGGAAGTGCGCCCATGCTCACTTCCTTACTTGTTTTACATTATTTGTTTATTTGACAAGATTATGATCGACACTAAGCATTTTTACAAAAAGCAAAATCCACATTTTGAGGTTTTACTGGACAAATCCTCACAGAAATGTTGAGCTCACAACAGTTTTTCACTTCATCTACAGATATATTACACATTTCATCATAAATTATACTTTTTGTACTATTTTAGGGTTAAATTTTCCATTCTTCTTAACAGAGAAGCAAAGTAAGTAAGATTTGTAGCTCAGAAATTCAAAAATGTTGCTTGTTTTTTGTTAGCATTAGCATTTAGGTCTGCTCGTCACTTAATCATTGTAAATATTTTGCGATGGGGGCGATGTTTCTCTAATGCAAATGTTTTTCTAATACAAAGTGAAATGGAGCCAGAGTCAATGGAGCCGGAAGTGCGCCCATGCTCGCTTCCTATTTAGAGCGCGGCGGCTAGCAGGTTAGCTATGTTTATTTGTTCATATTTTCCTTTTGTTTCGCTTGTTACAGACCGCAACAGAGAAAGCTGCCATACACTTTTACGGCAAAGGTTTAAACTCTGTGCTGGGGCATTTATTAAAAAGTAACAATAAAAGCGCTAAAGTGCGTCGTGGCGATCGGCTAACAACGTGGCCAGGTGGAGTCCCTTTGTAGGCATCCGGCTCACCACAAAAACAGAACAATAATGAATGCAAACACGTCAAAACTGAGGCCGTGACATCCCCCCATAAAAGGAACCATAACTGCTGCTATCAGGGGTTAAACTTGAAAATTTTTCTGTTGGGGACCCGTCACCTGCTTGTTTCTATTGATATGTCATTACTCTGACATTACTCTGACATGACATTAAACACAAAGCAAGAACATCTCTGTGAAAAACACTCCACTCCACGTTACACAATGCTCCTTTACACAAGACTTGATTTTTCCGTCCTTTAGAGAAAAAAAAAAAAGATTTGGTTGCACATCCGGTTGAGTTTGCCGACAGTGTCTCAGCGGCAGTCCCGTCTCCAGGTATATGAGCGATTACAGCGTCGGTACAGTTCCACTCCGCAGTTAGGTGAGTGTTTATAGACTCATTAACCAAACGAGGAAGAGGAGTGCATAAAACAGTGAGCGGCCATGCTTCATCATCGCAGCACAAATAAAGGTGTCATGGAAACGCCACAGACCTGAGAGGAGGCAAATCAACTTTTTATTACCTCTGAATGAGAAATAAACTCACGGATACATTAGGCTTAACAAAATAGGGAAATTGTTTGGTAAAATATATATGGAAGTGTAAGTAAGTGTTGATGGAATGTTCCTTATGTTTTACTTATGCTAAAAGTCCTATATTACGCAAATATATCGTCTGAGTTCTCCATGCACTTTCACTAGAATCATTTGGATCATTTTAGCCCTGGAATTGCAGATTTCTACTGAACAAAAAAGTATAAACCCTTTGAAAAATTGTAAAAAAAAAACATTCTAAATTTCAGATTTGGTGCAGCTGGAGACAAAAGTGAAACATAATGTGACTTTCATGGAAACTAGGATATTAATTTCAGAATATCACAAATTATGAAAAATCAAGGACAATTTGGAAAAGTAAAACCTCTCAGATCCATGTGAATGATTCAGAGCCCAGTTTAAAAACACTTACAATTGTGTTTGACATTATTTGTTTATTTGACAAAACTTAATGATCGACACGGCGTTTTTACAAAGGCAAAATCCACATTTTGAGGTTTTACTGGACAAATCCTCACAGAAATGTTCAGCCCACAACAGTTTTTCACTTCATCTACAGATATATTACACATTTCATCATACATTATACTTTTTGTGAAGCCCAAATACTATTTTAGGGTGAGAAAACTGTATTTTTTCCATCCTTCTTAACAGAGAAGCAAAGTAAATAAGATTTGTACTTATTGTTATCATTGTTATATGATGAGCTGACCTAAATGCTAATGGTTTTATGACATTATAACCAAATATAATGTCATAAAACCAGCTCATCAGTTAGTCATTGTAAATATATTATGTTAGCTCCATTTTGAGCTTTGGAGATGTAATTAATTAATAAATCAATAATAAAATAAGGTTCCTCAAACATCTCCAGGTTTGTTTTTGATGAGATCACGGCATTATAACATGACTTCAAGCTCACAGGAGTCCATTATGTGCAATATAGGACTTTTATTTATTTATTTATTTTTATTTAAATTATTTTTTTTAATTCTACCTATAGTTTTCAGATATTTTTCCCCAGGTATTTGAGTAAAATGCATCTTGGCCCTGTACAGATGTTTTGTATAAAGCAGCTCTTGAGGTCAAAATGTGTATACGCTGTGTCTTATCTATGAAGTGCACAATTAGCATGCTAGTTAGCGTTAGGATTACTGTGACGAGCTGTGGGAAGCACTTCTAGACTCATCCTGGTGATTAATTAGGATGCTCGGAATGCACAGGATAAGTTAATCGAAATGCTCTGTTCCACCTTGTGATGTCATGAAGTGGTATTGTCAAATTTATAGTGACCTTTGACCTTTTATGTAGTAGAAAGTAGAGAGAGAAAGTAGAGAGTTGAAAGTACAAATGATTCTATTGAAGGTGTATCGAGGTTAAGAATACAGTGGAGCACTTCCTGTATTTCCTGTGACATCACAAGGTGGAACTGAGTGTTAAATATGACGCATTTCTTTGTTAAACATGCGTGAATGAACCAAAATGCAACTCCAGGTCTGTTTTTGATGAGGAAACAACATAATGAACTTTGATCCTGACCTACAGCTCCTCCATACGCCGACAGGACAGGCAGACTGGCTTGAGCTGGTCCCCTGGGTGCTCCCGTGGGTGCTGTGGACTACATCAGGGTAATTGACAGACTGATTTGTAGTCCTCATTCAGAGCCAGACAGGTACAGACTGGTCCAGCTCTGCTCTGTGCTAGGATTTCTCTGTTTGAAGATAATACGCAACGGTGAGATTGGATCAGAGAGCAGCGCTGTCTAAAAATACCGTGGTTTACAGTCAAGGCCCAATCATGACTGGAAATATTTTTGATGTACTGCGGATGAGATTAAAATATCCTTAAACCACTTTGTGTATGTATTTTATCGTTGTTATTGGATTGCATTGGCTGTCCAGTTGTGTTCTGCTTTTAAGAAAAGGTCACATTAATCTTGTTTTGTTCAGACTAAATACGTTTCTTTTGTTTTCTTTGTACACAGCAAATTTGAGATGAAAGAAATCTTGTTGTGTGCAAGTTCTACATACACGTCCCTATGTCCAGATAAGCACTCCAGTCCTGACCACAGATACTAGCCCGGCTATAGAAGCATCAGCTTTACTGTTTGATTCCTTTTACATTCAATTCCATATTCTGTGCCTCAATACTGTTTGCTGGACTGAAAGACTGTGGAGCTGCATGTCAAGGCAGAAGTAGACCTATTGAAAATACTGACAAATACAAATAAGCAAACAACACAAGACTGGGTTCAGTAAGTCATAAATTCTATTTTTGCAAAGGTGCTGTGTTGTTTGTGACCACAGAACCCCTGTAAACAATGACATGCTGCCAAGCCAGCAGGAAGAGTCTGCTGATGGCTCCTTGTCTTCGTCTGACTTCCTTCTGGTTAGTTTTAGAGGTGAGGTACACGCTCATATTTAACCCATTCTTCAAAGTGTCACTGCACGAGGGAACCTCAGCTCAGCTCAGACTGCTCACGCTGCAGCTCCACTCGGTGCCACTAGTATTCCAAATAATTCATAATAATAAAGTAATAGAGTGTGTTTTTGCCAGACACCACAGTGTTTCCCTTTATAAATGAGCAGTTGTGGTGTGAACACTGGTCTGGGCGCTGACACAGCAGCAGAGCAGCTCGGAGTGTCACACCAACACTAACCCAGTCTGATGGTGCAGTGTGACTCAGGCATAACCAGGGAAGTATAACAAGATCTGAAGATCAACCAAAGATGGCGGCGTGTTGTTTTCAATGGCCTTTTTTCCTTCACTTTCTGAATACTGGTGCTACATTGTGCTCTGTAGGAGAATTCTGTCTGGGCTCCAGCTCTCGGTGTCGGCCATTAGTCGATCTCACACAGGGACAGGGGAGTGTCCAGTTCTTATTATAGATCCATGGGACTAACTCATGCCACACTCAGTGAACCTGAGCTTCTGCTTCTGAGAATCAAACTACAATCTGTTCTTATCTGTTGACTTACTCATGATCATGATCATTGAGTTTACTACTGTTTTTAACAGTGTTTTTTTTATTAAATGTTCTACTGAAAAATGGTCACCCCTCTGTACCTGCTGCAGTGAGCCTCGTCATTGTGGTCTTAAAATGTTCATATTGACCCGCTCTAGTACATGATTCTGGTGTTTTTACACCAACAAATTTAAACTACCTTTCACTATTTCATTTAAATGTCCCATATTACTCTATTTATGATCTGTTATAATTGTGTTTCCTCATCACAAACAGACCTGGAGTTGTGTTTTGTTTCATTCACACGTTTAACACACAAATCCTGCATAATTAGGCATATTTAGGAGTTCTTTTCTCAAACTGAAAATACTTTTTGTGATGTCATGTGGCAATACAGGAAGTGCTCCACTGTGTTTTTTAACTCCAAACACCTTCAGTAGAATCACTTTGATAACTTGGATAACAATAATAAATAATAATAAAGGAATAAATAAAGCATTACTCAAACATGTGTATGAAACAAAACACAACTCCAGGTCTGTTTTTGATGAAGTAACACTATTCTAACAGGACTTAAAGCTCACTAGAGTCCATTTTGCATAATACTTGACCTTTAGCATTCCAGAGTTGATCAACAGAACCAACACCTCATCTACACAAACACTCATAAAGACACGGCTTCAGAGGGGAAGCATCACCGTGACGACAATGACTAAAAATACCTCCGCCTATATTTCATTTTCCTGTGGTTTAACCTTCCGGCGCGTTCACTCAGAGCCGTAATTAGCAGTGATGGATGGGCCTTTGTCAGGATGAAAGATGGCGGCGCTCAGATGACATTTACACCCTGATTGACCAGCCACAGAAGAAGAGGCGGGGTTGTCCAGTGAACCGGGCGGGAGCTCGTATCGACGCCGGTATCATGTATGTAATAAAGACGGGTTTGATTTAGTTATTGGACTGGCCGTGTGAATCGATCAGTACTAGCTAGGCAGGACAGGGGGACATTTTTCACTCTTTGTAGTCATTAACGTAGTAATCTTTTCAACATTTGTAGTACTTAAAGGGCCTGTTTTCCAATATTTTCTGATCTATGTTATAATGTTGTACCAGCATGTACCAGGATCCAACAAGCAGTGAGTTGCTGTACAGTTGTAGGGAGTATCTGTTACATAAGGGTTAGTTGTATGGTTCTAGGAAGTATTATATATGACAGAATGGTGAGTTGTGGTACAGTTAAAGAGTGTATTATCTGTTACATAAGGTTGAATTGTTGTACAGTTGTAGGGAGTATTATCTGTTACATAAGGGTGAGTTGTACAGTTGTAGGGAGTATTATCTGTTACATAATGTAAGTTGCACAGTTGTAGGGAGTATTATCTGTTACATAAAGTTGTACATTTATCTTTTGTACCTTTGACCTTTTGTTCAGTAGAAATTTAAAGTAGAAATGAGTAGAAATCATCCAAATGATTCTTTTGAAGGTGAAAGGAGTTTAAAAACACAGTGGAGCACTTCCTGTATTGACATCAGAAGGTGGAACAGAGTGTTTTGATTTTGAGAAAAGAACTCAACATGTGTGTGAGCCTTTTAATTGCCGTACTCATGTAAAACAATCAGACTTGCTAAGCGCTGTAAAACTAATGCCATGTTTGTACTGGCTCTGTGTGAGACTGTGATTTAGTAAATGCGTTTCCATGGCAGCAGCGGGAGGGATGAAAACACCAATCATGACTTGTCACCATGTCCCAAAATAATTAAGCCTGAAACAAGTGAGTAAATATAAAGACGGCAAAGTCAAACTGAAACTTATGCTACATTCAAACTGTTATTTTTATTATGTAGTTTGTGGATTTTGTATTAAAAGTCCTATATTACCCAAAATGAACTCTTATGAGCTTAAAGTCATGTTAGAATGCTGTTACTGCATCAAAAACATACTTGGAGCTGTGTTTTGTTTTATTCACACGTCCTTTATTTAAGCTCAAAATGCTCTGTTCCACCTTGTGATGTCATGAAGTGGTTTTCATTTGATCTACATTTTATTTTAGTTCAGTAGAGATCGGCAGTTCCAGGGCTGAAATGGCCTATATGGTTCTAGTGATGATGTATGGAGTTTAAAAACACAACGGAGCACTTTCTGTATTACCACGTGACATCACAAGGTGGAACAGAGCTTTTTCTATTTGTTTTTAACTGCTGACACATATTATATTTATATCACCATTACCATTGTTTAGAAAATGCAAGAGTTGTCCAAAATGTTTATTAAGTTTCAGTTTACTTTACTTCACTCCTCCGCAACACAATCAGCTTTCATCCTGCTAATGAAACAACTGCACATCGCATCAGGTTTGTGAAGTTGTTGTCTACAGTTTTGTGTCATTTTTTTGCATATTTATGAACAATTGTCCTGTGGGAGTATGGGTGACGTAGACTTGTCGGCAAAGTATTGCATAGAATTGTACTTCTAAGGAGGGTTCGATAGAGGAAAGATCGCTAATTACTCAAATATGCATGGATGTAATCTAAAACCTCTTCAAGTATATTTTTGATGAAGAAACAACATTAAAATATAGTAGAAAGCTCCAAAAAATGTATAATTTTTTTAGACATGAAGCCACACACAACAATGGACATATAAATCATGCTATACCATACACTTGCCCCATTTGCCTGAGAGCTTTAATTCTCATTAAAAGTAATTTAATTCAGAATAAAAATTAATTCTGTTTTAAAAAGACACTTAATTCCTTTATTCAGAATTAAACTTTATTCCGAATTAAGAGGGTGGTTTATTCCGATTTTAAAGCTGAATTAATTAATTCCACGATCATGTTTATTAATTCATACCACGATCAAGGTTTATTCTGCTTAAAAATAATTCTGGTTGTTCAGGTTGGTAAGTAAAAGCAAAATCGGTAACAGCTGATGGTGTGTTTTCTTCTGTAGATGTAAATACATTCATGTTCCTATATAATCAGAACCCTTCCCAATCCCCAGACATTGAGAGGAATTAAATAAAAGCAGTTTAACGTGTTTTCCATGTAAACCCAATTTCGGAATTATTATTTTCATGTAAACTTGAAGGAATAATTTGTAATAATTTAACTTGGAATTTAAAACATCATGTAAACGTGGCCACTTACAAATTACATGTGACTGTTAATCTCACCAAAATCTACTAACCCACACTGTTACGACCCAGCTCTGCTAGGGTGAGGGAAGTAACAAAAAACACCAAGATGGAAAATGGAATAAATAAGTAAGGTTTAATACAGGTACACCAAGATGGAAAATGGAATAAATAAGTAAGGTTTAATTAACAGGTGTGTAAAAGGTTTAACTTAACAAAACATGGTAACATATGTACATAACTAAACCAAGATAAGGAACAACACAACAGATTTAACATAAAACAAGCTTTGTGCTAAAACGGGTCACGTGGGTTCCCAAACGAGTGATTAACTAAGGGACGTAAGAAGTAACCAAAACCACAAATGTCCCAAAGAAAACCACAAACCCACAAACAGAATCGAGTGACCAAATCAAAAGGCACAAAACAGAACGAACTAAACCAAAACCGAGTGTCTCAACCCAAAGTCACAAGCTAGCACAAACAAAAGTGACAAACACAGGAGACACATTAGCATACTGGCCACCAAGGCCAGCAGCCCCAAACAGGTGCTGGCAATCTTCTTAAATAGGGGGGAGGAGTCTGGAGGCGGGGCCAGGTGCAGAGGTGCTCCACCAATCAGGGACCAGGGCTCAGGCAGCAGGAACAAAATAGCCAGCAAAATACACAAAAATACAAACTCAAGGCCTGGGGCCGTAACACACACATTAAAAGGATTAGGTCAGTGGAGCGTCTTGCCAAGGACACAACAACAACGACAACCTCACTGCTGGGATCAAATGGCCAGTTTTCTGGTTAATTCAGTTGTAGGGAGCATTCTCTTTTACATAAGGATGAATTGTTGTACAGTTCCCATCCAATTCTACATTCACGGTTTTGCTCGTCCGTGGGAAAGTGGGCGAAGTGTTTTGCCATAAGACACAACCGCACTGACCACGAACGCACCTCAGTTTACGTTTGGTATCGTTCACACCCTATCACGCAAACGAAACGCAACTCCGGGCACGTTTTTGACGAGGTAACGCGACTCAAAGCTCCCGGGAGTCAATTTTGCGTAACGTAGGAGCTTTAAGGCAAGGCGGTTGAAGTGTCTTGCCAATGTGCACAACAACAGCCACCACTATCTCCTGTCTTTTGCGTTTTCCTGGCTCATATTTTCATCTCTGTACGCTCTGAAGTCATACCGTTCTGCTTGCTCCTTCCTCTGCTGTATTCATTATCTACCGGCCTACCTGCCATTAGTTTTCTCCCTTCTTTTTCCCCTTGTATCCTTTCTTGGTTTTATGCCTCTTCATCCCCCTCTTCATCCCTCTCTCCGAGCTGCCTGGCCGGCCTCAGAGCTCGCAGTCTCGTCATTAGTATGCCATTAGCCGCGATCATCGATTCCTCGTCCGCTGACAGGGAATTCTGAGGAGATGGCTGAACTTTATCACCTTCGGCGTACGGGCCCTGCTCCTCGGAATTCCCCCCGGATCAGGCCTCTCCCCCCGCCGGACCTTTTCTAATTATCCCGTCGCTGGCTTTCGATAAATAATTACAATATGAGTCATCAATCAAAAGAGAAGCATTGATACGTGCGGAGAAGGCCCATATCCTGCACGGACACTGTCATAAATAGTGTATGGTGTATTGGCGTGTATAGGGCTGGAGCGCGTGTGTGTATGGATCGTGTGTATGGACGGTGTGTGCGCGGAGGAATAGTTTGCACATAAATCACGGCAGTGTGGAGATGAGAAGGTGAATGCGTATTATTGCTCTGACTGCAGTGCTGGAGGAAGTACAAAGTTTTGTTCCTCAAGTACAACTACAGAAACAGGAGCAGAAAATACTAAAGTAAAAGTATCACATGTAAGCCACGTAAAAGTATATTAGATTTTGTTTTATAGTATTTTATGTAGTATTTTATAGTATAGTCCGCAGGTCTCATTCTATAAAAAATACTTTTGTGGAACAGAAATGACAAATACCTGCTCACAAATGTAATAAAGTAAAATTACTCACTTAAAGTCAACAAAGAAGTGGCTAAACTCTTGACAAGTTTGTAGGATTAAGGATGAGTGTGTGTGTGTGTGTGTGTGTGTGTGTGTGTGTGTGTGTGTGTGTGTGTGTGTGTG
>KN494333.1:0-12235 GCA_000787155.1 Scartelaos histophorus | reverse complement strand
TAAATAAATAAATAAATAAATAAATAAATAAATAAACCGTCTCGATCGCCTAATCTCCTTGGTGGAGATAAAAAAAGTTCTGTTAAAGGTCCTATAGTTTTCTGAATCTGACTCTATATTACACAAAATTGACTCTTAAGTGCTTTAAACCATGTTAGAATGTTGTTGCCTCCTCAAAATCATGCCTGGAATTGTTTTGTTTCAATCACATGTTTGTGTAGACTTAGACCAACTTATTGATCCACAAGGGAAATTACAGTAGCTCAGAATATAACAGTGAGTAAAATATAAATGGTAATATTAATTCTAAATAAGTAGCAAAACAGATAGCAAAAGACAGGTGTCATGTAAAGGTATAATTATATATGTACATGTATGAAAAATAAGCAATAAAAATCTCAAACAAGAGGTCATAGGAAGACAGTGCAAAAATGTTACGATGATGGAAAGGACATAGGGTTATCTGTTACATAAGGATGGGTCGTATAGTATAAGTAGTATTATATGTTACATAAGGGTGAGTTGTTGTCCAGTTAAAGAGAGTATTATAGTATGAATGTGTTCCTATATCTCTCACTGTTTGAGCGGAGTCTGGTGCAGTGGGTGAGTTGTACAGTTGTAGGGAGTATTATCTGTCGCTCTATAGTCTGGTGCAGTGGGTGAGCAGGAGTGTCCATGATGGAGAGCAGTTTGTCCAGTGTCCTTGTGTCCCCAGTTTGTCCCTTTCCCCTTGTTGCACACTTTGAAAATAGAGTCTACTCATGCCCTTCTTGTACCCAACGTTACAGTTCAGCCTGATGTTTACATGGTACTTGTAGCAGTCCGCTATTTTCATGTCATGGCCCTGGATGGTCCACTGGTGTCCTCTTCCTCCTAAAGTCGATCACCAGTTCCTTGGTATTGTTCATGCTTAGGAATCATGCCACAAACTTTGCAATCAGTGTTCTATCCTCCATCTCCTGTCCATCTCTGATACACCCCACCACTGCAGAGTCATCAGAAAACTTCTGCAGGTGGCAGGACCTGGAACCGTACTGGAAATCATAATTGTACAGAGTGAACAGAAACAGACACAGGGCTGTACCTGAGGGTGTCAGACAGGGTGGTCCTCAGTCGCATGTATTGAGGCCTGCCTGACAGGCTGTCAGTAATCCAAGAGACAGTGGAGGAGCTGACACCCATTATGAGCAGCTTCTCACTCATCAAGCACACCTGGATTATGTTAAAGCCACAGGAGAAATTGTAAAACAATATCCCCAATATATCTTTTTTTTTTTGCCTAAGCCAAAGCAAATACTATGAAGTAGCAGCAGATTGAGAACGCTTCAGTCGCAGTTGAAGAGAAGCCTCTGAGCTCAATATTTACAAGAGTGACAAAACATCATACATTACAAAATGGGTCACATGGACTGGTCAGGCAGCCTCTGATGACAATCATGAGTTGGTTTGGCCTCAGGATTAAGATGTAGAATTAAAACAATACCTGGTGTGGTACATTTAAAGGGAGAGAGACCTGAAAGATGGTTGGTTGGTCTGATTTATCTTTGTGCAATCTCAGGATTTGGTCGACTGGTGATCTGAATGAAATGGACAAGGTGGATACTTTTCACCATACTTAAACAACAATTTCAATTATAGTCATCTGTATAGTATGGCCCATAATCTGGTAGATGGGTGCTTTCTAAGAATGTGATTTGATCTTATCAATATCAGTGACAGTCAATACTTCCTAGTGATCTGGTTCCTTAACTTTTCTCTTATTGATTTCTAATTAATAAAAAAAAGTGACTTTTGTATCTAGTTTATGTTCCTTTTTTTTCATTGTTTGTTTCTCAAACAATGTTTTCTGTTCAATCTCTTCTGTCATGCTCCTCAAATGTTTCTACATGCACCACTGAAATGACTGAAATTATTATAAATAAGTAAGTGTAAGAGGTGACAAGTTTAAGATACAAATAACTTAAACTAAAATCCTCAGTGTGCATCACAGGTATGGGGTGCCACAAGGGTCAGCGCTCAGACTATAGACTGTATAAAAAAGTGGACTAAGCGAGTGTGACGTCACCCACAGCGTTCAGCGTCGCTCAAATGAGGCTCACGATGCTTCACGGTTACAGGAGCAAATCTGAAGCCAGACTCTATGTTATGAATAGGATTTACAAACAAAATAGCAGGAAGAAAATTAGGATCATGTAGAGCAGGTTAATAAAAACATTTTAAGGCCAAGATGACAAGGCCACTGCAGCAAGTACAGAGAGAAGAGCCACAAGATCCTAATGTAAGTCAATGGGAGCCAGAGTCAAAAGGAGCAGGAAGAGCCTCCTGTCGCACTTCCTATTTGGCACGTAGCGGTGCCTAACACATTAGCTATGTCCATTTATATATA
The DNA here is from genome assembly GCA_000787155.1 of Scartelaos histophorus. Lineage (NCBI taxonomy): Eukaryota > Metazoa > Chordata > Actinopteri > Gobiiformes > Gobiidae > Scartelaos > Scartelaos histophorus. Next base: position 9,849 of record KN494333.1, on the reverse strand, counting down.
CAGTCTATGACTCAGATCCATTCTGTTTATGCTTTGCAAGCTGTCCGTAATATAAGAAATGATTGCAATCAACCACAGCTTCTTTCACTAGACAATATTTATTGTTAGACGTCCGCAGTTTTGTCATTTAGTGTTTGATTCATTGTTTCATCCTGTTGACAAGATTTCTTTGGTGGTACTCAAATAAGGAAGAGGTGTACTGGAGGGGCAATTTTGAAACTCTTAAACAGGAGTCAATACTTACATACACACTGTTAGATTTATCCCTCTCCTTTGTTTTTGTTTTTTTATTAATTTAATTTTTTTTGGACCATGCAGTAGCACAGAAATTCCACTTATTATTCTGCTGTTGGAGAAACCAGCTGCTCCCAAGATCCTCCAGGCACCTTAATGCACCTTGCACTTTGCACTTGCCACAATCACACACAAGTACAGACAGACCACAGTCACAAGATATATGATAAAAGATACATAGATGACTGGAACAGTTTTAGTAAACACTGTAAAATGGTTCAATGCTGTATTCCAGTAACTGAATTTTTGAAGCTCAAAGTTTCAACTTGAAGTAGGAGTCACTCTGTATCTTTCCAGAAAATATCATCAGTATATCTCTTCCAGTTTGAGATATAGGGAAGGTATGGATTATGTGAGATGTTTGAGATGATTTCAGGTTCACAGAGTCCACAGTACAGAGATGCGAAACTTGGATCCCATACTTCTGCCTGACATCTGCAAGTAAAAATCAGAGCCACGCATGAAACAATTTTATGTGAGTACAGTGTCAATAAGATCAACTATGCATTTTGTACTTGGTATGCAATTGGGGAGGAAAAATTCTGAAGCCTGTAATCCTCCTTCATAAGGTACACTGGTGTATAAATCAAATCAAATCAAACTTTATTTATAAAGCGCTTTTCATACAAAAATGTAGCACAAAGTGCTTTACAGTCATGAAAAGCAATACACATTTCCATTTCCCCACAGCTGCCTGTCCCTACACAACCAAACCATCCAGACAGTCTCACACTCACATACACACACATGTGGTACAGTACATAAAAGTACACATAGTAAAATGAGAGGCTGGATACAGTTGGACCAGTTGAGAAGGCACCATCAGAGGAGCCGTCCACACCAGGAGCAGAGAGTCGTCCACCGCCACCAGGAACTGCCACAGGGTCCAGGGGAGAGATGAGGCCCAAGCACCATCCCTCCACCAGAAGCCCATGGGACAGACCCCAGGAGTTGCAGCCAACCACCACTCCTGGTGCAGAGGCTCCTACAGAGGAAATATTGGAAATCCTAACAGTGATAAACGAATATGAACTGTAGCTAAAAGTGTCTAAAATAAATAAATATGGTAAAATATGGTAAAGTATGTATAATAAAACCTGTAAAAGTATACAAATTTCAATCAAAAGCTGAACTAAAAAGGTGAGTCTTAAGAATACTCTTATAAAACATGAATGTTCTCTGCAGCCCTGGTCCTCCGGAATCAATCAATAAACTTTATTTATAAAGCCCTTTTCATACAAAAATGTAACACAAAGTGCTTTACAGCGGATTAAAAGCAATACACATTTCCATTTGCCCATCCCCACAGTTGCCCGTCCTCACATAACCAAACCATCCAGACAGTTTCACACTCACACACACAGAGAGATAAAAAGGCCCAAGACCATTAAGACATTTAAAAACCAGTAAAAGAACTTTAAGATTGATCCTGAAACTCACAGGAAGCCAATGCAGTGATTTTAAAACTGGAGTATTGTGGTCCCGCCCCCTGGTCTTAGTCAGGACACGTGCTGCTGAATTTTGTAATAATTGCAAACCTGAAATACTCTTTTTGGGAAGACCAGAGAGCAGGGCATTAGAGTAGTCTATTTGACTGGTGATAAAAGCATCAGTGTCTCCGTGTTGGCCCAAGAGATTCAGTATTCATTGTAACTAACAGACACTCCTCTGGAACTGAGATGGATTGAATTATTTTTGATAAATTCCATAGAGTCTTTAGCATATGAAGGGAGATGTGACCAGAGGCTGACGAGGGAGAAAATCGTCATCTACACCATGAATGCATGTTCTGATTTAGTGATGTACCCATTGTGATGCATTGTTTGTATGCCAGGATTAGATTCTTGTCCATTTTTCTGTAAAACGTTGCTTACTATATCGCCACTCTTAGTGAAGTAGCTCTACTTTTGTTGGGTTATTTGTAACTTTATTTTAAGTTCCTCTTGTTAAGGGGGTTGAAGGTGCTTTTACCTTTGAAGGGAGTGCATCCAGTGATTGATTGTTGACTTGTGCTTCTTTGTTCAAGATTCTCACTCTGCTCTAGCTCTTGCTGGACTTAAGGTCCTTGATTCATAGGATCAGAAGAATGAGCGGGGCCCCATTGTTAAACAATTCTTTTACTTTTACTTTTAGGCTTCCAAACATGTGTCAGAGAAAGTTTTACTGGATAAATTGATTACATTCTGTACCTGCTGTTGTGTGTCTGAGTGGTCTATTAGGGTTCTCTTGAGGGATGTGCCTTTGCGAGGCCTGCATCTTTTCTTCCTTGTATTTGGCCTTTTCCAGCACTGCATCTCCTGTCCATAAAAAGGTCACTTGACTGAGAGTATGCACTGGATTCAGAATCTTCATCTGGATCTGTAGTTGAGAGTTGTAAATCTTGCTGGTTGGTACCTGGATTACCCCCGCGCCCATATCTATATGTATCTACACCCCCGACAATATAGCTCCCAGGATCATCCGGGCACTCAAATCCATGGCGGTGGTTCAAAGAGAGGCAGTTCTTTGGAATTCCCAAATATTTATTTCAAGAACACCACAATGTGACTTTTCGGGCCATTAAAAAAAAAAACAAACAAACAAATAAAAAACAACAAAAAAAAAAAACAATACTACAACTACAAACTACAATATTTGCACATCTGTGTTTTCTTTCTTTATTGTCTTTTATATATTTTGTTTTACTTTGCATAAATTGTAAATATAGGTGTTATTGGTAAAGCAGCGCCTCACTTTGTGGTAGGGTGATGTGAGGAATATTGTCTTAGAATTTCATTATTTTATGTGTCCTCTGTGTGTTAATAAGGTTACTGGGGTAAAGTTGAAGGGACTGGTCAATATGTGGTCATCACAGGGGTTAAAAGTGTAACCAGTGATCTGCCCAAACTTAAAGCTGTCATTGTACTAAAGAGCATCCTGCTGATAAAGTGTTTAAACTCAAGGTACCATGCCGCCTGCTGGGTAAATGATTAACTCTTGATAGTACAGGCCATTGTATTGAAAACATACTGCTAGTCAAATGATTACCACAAGATGTTGTAAAACAAAGAATACTATGACATGTGAGCCGAGGTCTTCAGTATTTAAACCTCCTACTTCCACCGCAATATAGAGACGGTTTGTTACAGACGCGTTGAAGTCAACTGAATGATGACCTGTATCTGCATCTGCTTGAGTCAGAATTAAAGAAACCATACGCAACTACATCAAGTCTCCTGGACTCTTGTTTTCATCGCCTCCTGAAAAGCTGACAGTGAACACATTTAACTTCTTGAGTTCTGTTTTAAAACAATGCAGTAACATGTGTTTACCTTGTTGACATGTTTCGACTGCTAGCTGCAAGCCATCCTCAGAACTGTCACTGGTGTTGGTGGTGAAGTGCTTTATATCAGCTGCTGTTACTTCCTGTAGGCGTGGTCAGCCTGATAGACCTGGCAGGTTGCCCAGACTTACCACACCTCACATCGCCCGATGGTCTCTGGAGGAGGGTAAAGGGGTCAATACGAAAGGAAGCATCAGACAAGAACTAAGGAAAAAAAAGAGTTATGGCAGCGAATTAACACTTAACACAAACATATGAACTGGAATTCAAAACGACCAAGGACCACCACATCAGTAAATAAAAATGTATAATATCAACAAAACAGCATAAAATTTGAACCACACAGACAAATGCTAAGGATAAATGGCTATGTAACTTAACACAAAGAGAAATCGCAGAAACAGAAACAAACTTGCAAGAGGACTAAACTTTGCCATCACCCCGAACAAAATCCCAAAAGATGAATACATTTTAGCCACAGAACTAGCATGCCAAAAAATATCGAACCAGGGACAGAAAGCAGACTTGCAAAACATGGTGACAGGGATACTAAAAACAGGCAAGTTACCGAATAGCAATATAAATAAGGAGGAGAAGAAAGCAAACAATCACATGAAAAAAGACAACACCATCACTATTCTATTCGCAGATAAAGGAAGGACAACAGTCATATTAGACATGAAAACATACAAATGAAAAATTCACAAACAAGACCGATAGTAGATAGCATCAGTTCAATCACTTACAATCTCTCAAAGACCAGTCTGAGTGACCTGCCAGGTCCATCAGGCTGACCACACCTATAGGAAGTAACAACAGCTGATATACGACATGTTACCTCCAACACCGGTGACAGTTCTGTGGATGACTTACAGCTAGCAGCCGAAACATGTCAATAAGGAAAACACATGTTACTGTATTGTCTTAAAAAAGAACTCAAGAATTAAAAGTACATATGTTAGGTTTATGTTCACCTAAACATTGTAAAATATAAGAAGAAAGACAAGAGATTAATATTATTTTACTCGCGAGGAGAACAAACAGAGACAGTTACTTCAGGTACAACCTCTATCCGCTCTGAAGGCCTCACTGCCGCCTCCCCGCTTTTACTTAGGAAGGTCCCTAGTTACAAGGAAAGAAAACTTCTACGGGGATGGGGGGAAATCAGCAATAACATCATACACAATTATGCATAATAAAACTTTGTAGTATTATTGTGTGGCTGCTGTCCTTGTACAGCGTCTGCACCCAGGAGTTTGGGTGCTGCGGTTTCTCTCTGGTCTGAGAGAAGACGCCACATTATCTTTCAGTTCCCAAAACAAGTGAAGAACAAGTGGAAGCCAAACTGTACACAGTAAAAGTACACACAGGTTATTTGAACACACAGACATTTCTAACATATGATTATAGTGTATATGGGGTAAAATACATAATTATTCTAACAACATAAGAGGACAAAATAAACATTTTTGGCATATGGGTGAAGACCTGTTTTGTACTGGAGATTCCATTCTATGCATAATGTTCTCTTGGATTGGGATTGATCTATATATGGGCCATATATGGCCTGTTGGTCTTTTTAATCCGCCAAACTCCCAGTTATATTAAAATTAAAATAATACCAGTCCCGGCAAACCTCGTTCATTTACCTTTCCCTTGTAATGCCCACATTTCCCCAACAGTCCGATCAAAGGCTGTATGCTTCATATGCAAAGAAACTGTCGCGTTTTTTACAATATCAGCTGTTAATTTGCTGAGAAGCATGCCCGAGCAAGCAGTCAGCACAAGTGTGGGCAGCTACGGCTGAGAGGTTGGGAGCTAACTGACAGGCTCAGAAAAAACATTTTCACCAACAAACTATGATTCAAGAGTCAACTACCAAAGCAAGCTTTTTGCTCGCCTTCAAATCAGCAAAAGCTAGCAAGCCTTTCTTCGAAGGCGAGTATTTGAAAGATTGCATAGTGGAGACCGCAGGTATTCTGTGTTCTGAAAGCCAAGGCTAGTTTAAAAAAAAAAATCAGTTTCTCACGTTGGACTGTGACTCGCAGTGTGGAACTGACTGACGAACATATAGCCAGCCAAATAAACAAAAAGGCCTTTAGAGTCCTTTAAGTTATATTTACTCACACTTGATGAAAACAACGATATAAAAAGCACAACGCAACCTCCTATTTTTTATCTGAGGGATTAATGACTGATTAATGATTAATAATTAATGTTTTGAGAAGAAAGTTTTTGAGCATGGAGTCCCTGAAGGGTACGATGCAGGGAGAGTATTCGTATAACAAGGTGTCAGCTGCCATCAAGAAACGTAAACTACCTTGGAGTAAACTTGCCAATGTCACTACAGATGGATCACCAAATTTAACAGATAAAAAAACGCTGGGCTGCTGAAAAGAATCCAGGATAAATTAAAAGAGGAAAACCCTGAGCAGGATTATTTTCCTTCACTGTATCATGCATCAGGAATCACTGTATAAGTCTATACTGCAGCTTAACCAAGTCATGAATCACGTTCCTGGAGGAAACTGATGCGAATCGTCAGGACTTACTTTACCATTCTCGTTTCCGCTGGTTAAGTTTGGGCAAAGTGTTTCAACAGGTGTGGGACCTGAAACAGGAGATCGGCACATTTTTGAAGTTCATGGGGAAATCTGATGAATTTCCTGAGCTAAGCGACCAGAACTGGTCGACTTTTGCTTTTGTTGTGGACCTATTTTCACACTTGAATGAGCTGAATGTGAAACTGCAGGGGAAAGATCAGTTTGTGCACGACATGTACAAATATGTTACAGCCTTCAAATCCAAGGTAGCTTTATTTTCCAGACAAGTATCAAACACATCTTTCACTCATTTCACCACACTTGGCATGCAGAAAGAAGCGACGCAATATGCAAAGAAATACAACAAATCACTGGATAGAGAATTCAGTCGCCTGCACAGAGAATTCAATCGCCGTTGTCCTGTCCCCTGTCACAAGACCCTGAAACAACACATGAGATGCAATTGGAACTGATCGATCTTCAGTCTGACTCTTGAAGGAGAAGTTCAACACTCTTAAACTTAACGACTTTATGCTTCACTGAATGAAGCCATGTTTCCATACCTCCGGAGAATGGCACAGAATATGTTGGCCTTGTTTGGCTCAACGTACGTATGTGAGCAGATCCAGGCTAACTAACCAAGACCTCGGATCTATCTTGAGAATCTCCACAACAAAACTTACACCAGATATTGATGCACTGGCAAAACAGGGAGATCAACAATGCTGTTCCCACTGAAACTGAAGGTGAGTTTTCTTGCTGTTTATTCAATTGAAATCATTAATTTAATGCATTTGGAAAACAATTTGTACAATGAGCCTTGGATATTCATGCTTTGTTACACGTTACAGGTCAAATCATGCATGTAATTTATAGTAATTTATTAGTTCACACATAATCTTCGGGCTCACGTGTCAAGACACCACAATGAACTGGAGGTAAGCAAGGCAAAAACATCTGCGTCTCAAATGATTCTTGAACAAGCTAATTTTGTCAAACTCCCCCCGAACTCGCAACGTGCTGCAAAAATAACACAATCCATTATGTATTACATGTGTAAAGACATGCACTCTCCTAGCGTGGCAGAGAATGAAGGATCATGCAAAAGCAGCCGTCGAGCCCCTGTACAAAATACCTTCCCGACAATATTTTACGGACATCGCTTTACCGAGAATGTACAAAAATACTGTGGTCAGTGGGCTAGCTTCTGCAGAGCGAGTTGCGTTAACTTGTGATGGCTGAACATCTAGAACCACCGAGTCATACTTGACCATAACAGCACATCACATTAATGACCAGTGGAAGATGGTGTTTGCACATGATACAAACATGGCCAATGTATGAAAGCCACACATCGCAGCTGTACTCTGTGAAGCTGTGAATGAATGGGCTTTGAACGCTTAAAAGTCCTGTCATCGTTACGGATAATACTGCTAACATGGCCGTGGTGGCGAGGCTAGCAGAAATGACCCACATTCAGTGTTTTGCACACAGCCTAAACGTTGCATCACAAAAGGCATTTAAAGTACCATCCGTAGCCAGACTGCTCGGTAGAATTAGACGTGTTACAGCCTTCTTCAGATGCAGTGCTTTAGCCAGTACCCAGCTTAAGCTCAAACAAGAACAGCTTCAGCTACCAAAACTCCCACTGATCCTAGACGTTGTTACAAGATGGAATAGGTCTTACGACATTACAGAAAGGTCTGTGTCTCAATCTGTGCAGCCCTCTTCTCCAATGAAGTGAGGAAAAATGAAAAGGATATATTCACTTTGAGTAAGTCTGACATCACATTTGGAGAATAGGTCATCAAAGCACTAAAGCTAATAAAGAATGCCACATTAGTGATGTCTGAGGAGAGCATGCCAACACTGTCCCTCATTGCACCTCTCCATGCTAAGCTTGTCAAAGCAAAAGAAAACCAACCTGATGACTCTGAGACTTCAAGGGAAATCAAATCAGCTATAACACAGGATCTGTCCAAAAGATACTTCACTGAGAGGACCACTCTGTACATGGCAGGTGCTGTAGACCCCCGTTTCAAGAATCTGCCTTTCCTGTCTGAAGAGGCTGTCCACATCTACTCCACCTTGACTGCAGCTGTGGTTGCAGAAATACAAAAACACACTTGTGTAAACTTGTGCTTATTGATTTCATGCATATAAAACCATTATACGAGTAATATTTAAAGTATTGTGCAATACAAAAGATGAAATATTAAAGAAATACTAAAAGCTAGTTTTATGTTTTCAGGAGCAAGAAGGTGATAGTGAGGAAACAGAAGGGGATGAAGTTATTCAGTTGTCACATCCTGAGGATGATCAGCCTGTCACCAGCCAGCCATCCCGGAAGAGACCAAGGGCATCTTCTGTCTTGAGCTTCTGGGAACATTTGTTGATAATGAGGAAACAGAAGGAGATGAAGTTTTCCAGTTGCCACGTCCTGAGGATGATCAGCTTGTCACCAGTCACCCTGGAAGAGACCAAGAGCATCTTCTGTCTTGAGTGAGCTTCTGGGAACATTTGCGTCTTCAAGATAAACAGTCACACAAAAATCTGCACATGATGTGGCCAAAGCAGAGGTAAACCGGTTCAAGGATGAGACACCATTGCCACTTTGTGGGGATCCCCTCCACTGGTGGACGGAGCATGAGGCGGAGTATCCTCATGTAGCAGGAGTTGCAAGGAGTTTCCCTTCAGAAAGGGTTTTCTCCTCATTGGAACGTCCCAGGGATGTGTCTCAAAAACAGGCCACTGGTTAAAAAACAGTACTGGTTATATTGTACTTGCCAAGTTGAATTTCAGTTGAAGTTTTGAGAGAAAAATGTAAAGTTTCTGCACAGCCTTATTGTGGGGCATGGACATTTTTATTTTGCTCTTTCAATGCTTTAAGAGGCAGTAGGGATTGTACTTTATTTTCTTAAAACACTTTATATTATAAATGTATACAAAATTAATGCTTAATGATTTTTTGTTTCTAAGTCCAAAGTCTCTTTCTCAAAAGTCTCAAAAATAAATTTTAAGAGATAGTTTGACGGCATACTACTTGTTTACTGTTCACATAATTTAAAAAATGAAATAAATGTAAGTTCATACAATTGTGTTTCTTGTGAAAGTGTAATGTAATGAAATGCACAGCTTATATGCAGTTCAAGAAGTGGGTTTGCTTTATCTAGTTCATATAGATCTATGTTATAAACCCATAGCAATGAATTATTAGGGTGCAGGGAATAATAACAATGTACCATTGCAAACCGTTTATAAAGTTTTATTTTTCTTTAATTATTTTTAAACCTTTTTCAACCAGGATGATCCCACTGAGATTAAGAAGCTCTTTTTCAGGGGAGTTCTGGACCAACAGGGGACCCTATTCGGCTTATAAATCACATCACACATGACTTCCGGGTCCACCGAAAACATCTGACCCGAGCCCGATAAGCATTAAGATATTTGTGTCCAAACCCGATGAAATTTAAATCACACTCTTTTCAAAAGCCTACTAATGACACATGGAGGATATTGTTTGTGTGGCCTCTAACGGACACAAAGAGGCAAAATACAAACTCTGGATATAGTGAAAATAATGGGAAGACTTTATTCCTCACCTCTTGTAAAGTTGTAAAGTTAAACTGCAGTGTTTCATCCACATTATCAATAAAAATGTCCTCTGCAAATGATGACATCCAGTCCACA
>KN494332.1:0-12686 GCA_000787155.1 Scartelaos histophorus | reverse complement strand
GAGAGAGAGGGAGAGAGACATGGAGAGAGAGAGAGAGAGAGAGAGAGAGAGAGAGAGAGGGAGAGACACAAACATCTCCAGAAAACAGATCGTCTTTGTCCACAACCAACAATCTACAGACTATATGGCGTAATTCTTCTGGTCTGTCCCAAGTTCCAGTCCTGATTAAATCCTGGTTAAGACCTGGATTTATCCTGGTTCAGTGTTCTGGTCTATAGTCCTGGTTTTGTCCTGGTTTAGTACTGGTCTAGTCCTGGCTCAGTCCTGGTTTATTTAAAGCCTGTTGCAGCTGAAAGAGGAGCCAGGCTAAATTTAGTGCAGAGTTCTGGAGGCCTCATGTAAACAACATGTGCCACGGCCACCCTGGGGCAGACAGGATAACCACACTGCCACTAACACAGAGACAATGAGGAGTCTAACCCACAACCTGTGGACTGAGAGAAGCAAAGGGCCGGTTTGTGAGGAACTAATGAAAAACACATTTTTCTCTTGCAAAAGTGGAGCCGCCCAAAGAGTGAAATATCGATGAGATCACAGACAGAAGATTACACATGTGAGTTATGTAAAAGAAGAGAAAGAGAAGGAACAGAAGAGGAACAGAGGAGAGGAGGATGTGCAGAAGATGGGAACAGTGGAGCATAGGAAGACAGGAGGAGGTGCAAAGGAGGAGAGGAAAAGAGGAGGAAGGGAAAGGAGGAGCAGAGGAGCAGGTGAAGAGGAGGTGGTGAAGAGGAGGTGGTGAAGAGGAGGTGGTGAAGAGGAAGAGAGGAACAGAGGAGGAAGGGAAAGGAGGAGCAGAGGAGGAAGTGAAGAGGAACAAAGGACCAGAGTGTTCGCCCTGTAACCAAATAGTTGTTTATTAAGTCAGTTTCAGTGAGTAACATAGTAACATGTGTAATTCTTACATAACTCTGAGCGCTACTCAAGATTTAAGGCAGAACCATTTTAGACACAAACCACAGTGATTTTTCTTAGTGTGATTAAATTTACAATCAAAGTTTAAAAAGTCGGTACCACTTGAGCCACTGTCATCTGTAGGTACCACTTGAGCCACATGTCATTGGGCAGCACTGGCTCTTGTGCCTCTGTCCCCACAATCTCCACACACCCTACACAGCCAAAGACTCAAACCTGGGACCGGCTCACTGTAAGGCGGGGGGATAACCACTCGGCGTCAGTCTGTGATGGTGAGATGTTTTATAGCCAGGGGAGGAATGTGAAGGAGCTGGTCTGAAGCAGCACCCTTGTTTTGGTTTATGATCTATCTTTTCTTATGGCTGAGCATAGGTGCATGCTGGGACATGTCAGACCCTATGGAGTGCCTACACACACCACAAGGGGGTGTCACAGAATAACATCACTGTCTACAGCAAATAGACAAACAGACACAATAGGTCTGTGTACAACAGTGAAATCCTGGCCAATCTGTTGGCGAGAGGCTGCAGCTGAGGGGAAGAGGCTCAAATCACACAGAGTCTCGCTAACAGGACACGTCTCATGTTTATTTAAAGTGTCGCACTGAATAAACCTAAACCAAACTTTATGAATACATCACAATGACACGTGAATCTCACTGCAAAGAGCAAAGACCACAGAGCTCATTAGGAAGTTCACACACTTTGGCCTGGTCTGTGGTGCAAATGGCTTTTATCTCATCAAGATCATGCATCACTCTTGTTTTATGTCTGTGTCTTTTCTGCCTCATTTGACGCATGTGTGCTAATAGGAATGTGCACAGATGTGACCTGAAGATGGGACGTGTCACGTTTCATTAAAACAAATATTAAAACATATCGGGTCCAGTCAGTCAGCAGTGAAAGTAGTGTGTGACAGCACTGCATTTTCCATCATGCCTTTGGCCTCTGTAGTCCATGAGGGTGTTGAAGACAATTTTCAAACACGTCAAACACACCTAATGAAAAGTCGAAGGGTCAGTGAAGGCAACACGCAATTACAAGAATCACAAACATTTGCTCAGTTCAGTGATAGAAATCCAAATGCAGAGATGTCGTCCCCCAGCAGCGCGAAAAAAAAACGTGAAAACCGCAAATTCTCGCACGGGGGATGTGTTATAAGTCCACGTAACACCGGGGATGTCACTGTCCTGCGCTACGTCATTTGACAGGTCTGTGGTTCCATTATCGGACGCACACCCTCCATTCATTTCTGCACTCTACATTTGAGATGCAGAAGATTATTTACTACAGGATTCAGAAAGAATTAAGCAAGTGCACAGATGAGAACAAACAATAGCACTAAGAATGCACTATAAAGCTGTTATTCCGCTGCACGGCAGGGACTGTAGAAATTAGCAGACCTAGGAGCAGAAAATGCAGAACTATAGTTGCCATTTTGAATAATTAGATTTTTTAAAAGGCAGAAACAGTGAATATTGTTGCATTTACGATTGCACAGGGGAACCAAGTGTAATTTGTTGGAGAAAGCGAAAGCAGCGCTGGCCTGGAGGCTGGTCCAGTGACAGACGCATCGCAGCTGCAGAGGTTCGCTCGGTTAGCATCAGTTAGCTTCGAGAGGCTACAGCGGGCTATTCTGACGGGTGTACCGGGCCCAGCAACGATTCCGGGGCGGCACACGGGGCGGGAAGGGGGTTCGTACCTGGTCGGTGGAGCTGTTTTGTCCCTGTGTACGCGCGGAGGACCATGTTTAGGCCGTGGCAGCACAGGTTGCGTCCATGTTCGCAGCAGCAGCTGTTTATGAAGTGCTACGGCCGCGGTGCGGCACACATCCGCTCCCGTCGCGCTCAGTAAAATCACAACGCAAAATGCTTTTATTTTGATATGCTTACGGAAGTTCTCCTTTAGTTCGGGTTTAGATCAGTCACAGTCTTAGACCATGGGAGTATAATAAAATCATATTATAAATCCATGTCCAAGACCAAGAAAATAATACATGAGTGCGGAAGCATTGGTGATGCGGTGATTAAAGAATGTGATGATGTCATGCTGTCAGGAGGCACAGATTTCTCTATTACATTGAACTTTACCATGAGATATCCAACAGATTAAATTAATTAATGTTGGCCCTGATCATTTTTATTTGTGTCTATACCCAGTAACTCATTGTATTACAACAACAACCTGCATTTGTACAATTTTAGCTGCCTCCGTCTGTATTAAATATTGACTAATATTGTGACGTCATCTGAAACTGAGCAATAATAAGTATGTTATAGATCCCCCAGCCTATAAAAGCTGCAATGGTTAATTTGTGATCTTTACTTTAATTTAACATTTGTGGGTCTCACTATGGGTTTTAAATGCTAAATATCGGCATCATATATATACCAGCACCAGGGCAAATATCGGGTATTGGTATTGGCTCAAAAAAACAAAAAACATATTATTAGATCAAAATGTATCCATACACATAACAATAAACAATCTTTAATTATATTAAATATTTAAAAGCCTTCAGTCTCCAGATCTAGCTCCAGTTATAAACCAGCTCCAAAAATGAGCTAAGAGCTGTGGGGTAGATATCTGCTGCCCTCTGTTAGACAAGTAAATGTTCCTTTTCCTCTTGATGACATTAATAAATCTTGTACATGTTTTGACAGGCAGTCTGGGAGTCAAACTCACAAACTCTGTTTATAATCACCCATTAGTTCTTCTCTCAAACAGAAAACATTCTGTTCCACCTTTTGATGTCATGTGATGATACAGCAAGTGTCAATGGAATTTCTAATCTCTACTAAACAAAAGGTCAAAAGTTAGCTGTTAAATTTTCAATTTAACTTTCAAGTTAAGGATTACTCAAACATGTGTGAATAAAACATAACATCTCCAGGTATGTTTTGGAGGAGGCAACAGCATTAGAACTGGGCTTGAAGCTCACAATAATTCATTTAGTTTAATATAATAATATAATAGTCTTTATATAATATTAGGACTTTTCACAATCACAATGATATATTTTTAAATTGTTAATTGCCATGCGAATGGTCCAAATTTATCATGGTTCTGAAACCCATGAATGGATAATTCTGTGGAATCAATAAAAATATCAAGCATGAAAATATTGAATCATTACAAAACATGTTACTGACAAAGTGATTTTATTTACTTTAAACTGATTGTCCCTAGAGTGAAATTAATAAATTAATCCATAAATTTACAGATTGTGTAAAAATTCCACTGACAAAAATATAAATTACAAATATAGTCCGTCAAATGCTTGAAAAGGCACAGATCCCAAACACCCCAAAGGGAGGTCAAAGAGGGGGCATTTTATATCTATAGGGTATTAACTGCTAACATATAACAAATTTAAAGCAGATTCATGATGCAAAAACAAAATAATCGAATGATTTTGTAATAGAGCAATTCCCACAGAACCGTTCCCAGATCCCATACATAAATACTGTCGTTGTGTACTTCGGCAAGACATATAACCCTTCCCGCCCCCAGTGTCTGTGTGTGAATCAGTAATGTAAACACTTTGAGACTTGAAGGTAGAAAAGCGCTGTATAAATTGACCATATTATTGATGAACAAGTTTGGTTTAGTCACAGTTTAGAATTCAGTTGTGTTTTAGTCCTGGTTTAAACCCTAGGCTGTAAAAAGGAGTGGACTGAAGGAGTGTGACATCACCCACAGTGCTCTGCTCCAATCAAATGAAGACAGTCCAGGTTATAGCTACAGCCAAGTTCCATATATGAAACTTTGACCACGTACATCATGCAATCAAAGAGCCAATCAGTAGTAAGGGAGTTGAAGGTACAAACCCTTTCTCACTCCCGTTGCCGGTTTGACAAAAAATTGTGCAATAAAACCCCCAAGATCATGTAGAGTGAATTAAAAACCAACATTTTAAGGTCAGAATGGTAATTCTGACAGCAGCAGTTACAGAGCGACGGGCAACATGTTTTCGATAGAAAGTGAACTGAAGCCAGGATGGATGGAGCAGACGTATACAACCTATGGTTTAGACCTGCTTTAATTCTTATCAAGTAACTGTTGTGTCCTGATTTAGATGGCACATTTTTTGTGGTGGCAACCAATATGAAAAGTTTAGACAGTAACATGCCCTTTTTGTTTCATTTCGCCGTTCCAATAATGTCCACCAGAGGGAGTAGAGAACACAAACTCTACATCTCATCGGCGTGAGCAGGTTTGGACATATCACGCTTCTCATCCAGTTTGAGCCTCAAGTTCTGCCCGGTGACTGGTGCAGAGCTGTTTTCTGATTGGTTCCCCTGTAACGCTGGAGGCTCCGGGCTTGGCTGTGATTGTGTGATGGAAGCAGTTAGAACGTCCTCGGCTCCTGATTGGCTGACGTCAGAGAGTTCGTGGTCTGATGCTGCGTTGTCATTGGCTGGAGGCTGCGAGGAGGCAGAGTCTGTCAGGATGTTTCTGGAGATAACTAAAAAAAATTATGGAAAAACAAAAATTACACAGGAAAAATTTGGATAAACTTTTTTTTCCCAAATATTTTCTATTTAAATCTATTAGTAAACAACCAATTTTATACTGAAATTACATCAATTAGTCCACTAAACAGAAGGTGTTGCAAAAGCTCTCAGAACTATTCTCACAACATGATACCTGCAGAGGGAGCTCATGCAAAAAAACTATTATTACAGAAAAAAGGATTATGAAACTATGCATTTATAGACAGATTCAACTTGTGAATCATGAGTTTAATCTGCCTTTTTACAGATAAAAACCAAATCTTCAGTTCACTTGCTCACTACATTGTGCTTTTATCTGCTGTTATTCCGTAGAAATGCTTATCATCTACACAACATGATTAAGGCACCATGGACCAGCCTTTGAGATCAGAATAGGAATCTGCATTTTGAGGCATTAGTAAAAATATTACTTGTGTGTATAATAATGCAATTCATTTAATAGATTTCCAGTTTCTATGTTTTCAAGAATTTGACTTTTTTTTTTTTTTTTTAACTTTGTTTTTATTGATTTTTAGTAACAAACATACAAAAACAACAGAAATCAAAACAACAGAACATTTGTAACTCCAAAAAGTCTGGAGTTACAAGCTCTTATTTATACATGCATTTGGTGGTGGCTCTTTAATATACTATGTTATTTTGTTGGTGTTATTTATGAATACATTCCATTTTTCCCATTGATAATCATATTTATACCCTTTCAGTTTAAGATTATATGTTATATGTATTCTTTCCATTACTGAAATACTGTCCACAATCCTAATCCAGTCTTGTTGTGCAGGTGGGTCTGGTTGCAACAAACTCTTTGTAATTCCTTTTTTAGACGCAGGCAGAACAGTCTTTGTCAGATACATGTCATCCTTCTTAATTACCTCTGATATATTTCCGAGATACATCACCAAACAAGTGTTTGGAACTCCATAGCCCAGAATTCTAATTAAGGTTGTATTTAATTGTTCCAAATATCCCCTTATTTTCTGACAACTCCAAAACACATTTCTCCACCCAACCTCCAGCACTCTTGCGGGGTGGAGATCTGTCTACTCTTGATTTTAGGTGTAATGAAAAAACGTGCCAAAGTCTTCCAGCAATATTCCCTCCACAACAATGAATTAGTTGTACTATGTTGTATTTCACACCTCCGAAACCATTCATCATCTGTTATATTTATTGTTAACTCCGTTTCCCATTTCTTTTTTAGGTAAAGAGTTGTTTTTTTCTCTACTCTCCAGAGAGTTGTAGAAAGCTGAAATTTCTTTTATATTTTTTTGTTCATATGAATCTTTTACCACCCCAATTACACCTAGTGTGCCCTCACATAAGTCAGGTCTACTTTTTTATATAGTAATCTCTCACTTGCAAATATCTAAAGAAGTCTTTGTTTTCTAAATCAAATTTCTCCCTTGTTAAAATCTCATTAACTTTCCATTTTTCAAAATAGTACAGACTGCATTTATCCCTTTATATTCCCACTGTTTGAATGACTGATTGAGTTGCCCAGGTTAGAATTTTTGGTCATACTTAAACCATTTCAGTAAAAAATATTTTTCTCTCAGTTTATATTTTTCTACTACAGTGTGCCATGCTTCTAGTGTAAACTTCTCAAATTGGTCCATCTTGCCCTTAAGGGATGATAGGAGCTGTTTATCAGATATAAGTATTTGTATTTTATAACCCTCAACTTCATTTTCAATGTCTTTCCACCGCGCTTCATAATCTGGCCTGCACCAAAATGCAGGGCTGGAAAAAAATACTCTCTTAAATTGGGCAAGGTCATCCCCTCTTTTCGTTTTGGGAGCTGCAAAGTTGTGCATTTTATTCTCATCTTTTTCCCATTCCATATAAACCTTGAGATCATTGTATCCCAAGTTTTGAATTTGTTTTGAGCTACAAAAAGACTGGCCACTAAACATGACAGACTCTCTAATTCAATACATTATTTCTTAATTATATCTGAAAGAACCACTCAATGTCGGTCAGATGAGAAAACAATACGTGGCTTCTTTTCCATGTATATGAGCAAATGTGTCTCAGTACAGATGGGGTGTGTAAAAATATCTAAATATCAATATATCGTATTGTTTAATGTGCTGATACAGTAAAGATATCGTGGGCTGCTGTATAAATCTATTGCCATGAGTATCTTTTGGTATGTCTTACTAAATTATTTTGTAGCTACAGTTTTGTTGCTTGTTCAGAGGAAGGAAACTCATTTATGAAACAAATTTGGCACTTTCACTGTTCTGATAAGTAAAATGGGTGTGTTTCATATGAACATAGTTTAACAAACACTTTTAGTAACACAGCTATGATTCTTTTTATTGATCTGTATCGAATCAATTTGAAATATATTACATACCACTGTATCGAGGTATGTACCAGCAACTTCGTAATGACATCCAGCCCTAGTACTGTTTTTATAATATATAAACAGCTCTTGAGCCAAGATAAAGTGTGCTGTCTGCATCTAATTGTAAGTGTTTTATTGTAAAAAGAAAAAAAAAAATCAGGTAGTGCATGTTCACATGCTGATTATTAACTGCAAAACTATGCTCTGGTCTCAGAATAGCGAAATGTGCTTAGCATAAGGTAAACCACTGTAAACTGTTTGAAATGAATGAGTTCTGTTTTCAAATTTTTAAACTATAAAAATCAAGTAGAGGGACTTGAATCTCTTGTAAATACTTGAGTGAAAGCAATTTACCTCCGACGGGCCTGTAGTCATCTGCAGCTGAGCGTCTGGGGAAGGGACTGAAACTGGGTAGAATGATCAGACCCAGAGACACAACAATGATCTGTGGAAATAAACAAACTTTATCTTAGTTGCCCTCCCTGTGAGTCAGATGGCCTCCCTGTGTCTCCATAGCATCTTATCCTGTGTAAAAGTTGCTAGCCCTGCAGTTTAGACTTCTCCAAATATTTTCTGAAATGCAGGGGACTCTTGTTTTAGTTTAGCTCCTCATGTCTTAGGTTTGAGTGTGTGTTGTCCGGTGGTGTGTGTGTGTCCAGCAGAGGGCAGTACCAGGAGGCAGGTGCTGGTCTGAGCTCCTTTGGAAACTGTTCGTTTGATCAGAGCCTGGAGCTGTCGGAGCTGTGCCAAAATAGACCTGGAAAAAAAGCAGAAAAAAAAATTAACCTTCTAAGCTTTTAATGCCCAATATTATAATATGAATAATATTAAATAAACTGGACACAACTGAAATTCTGTTTTGTTTCAGAAATTTGACAATCTTTTCACTTCATTGCTTTAAAGTCCCTATAAAATTCAAAGTTCATGTGTCTTGTGTCTTGTGTTTTGTTGAGTCAGTCCTTCTCACATGTTGCTCTTCTCCAGATGTTCCACTGTCCTCTGCAGCTCTCTGTTCTGAGCCGAACACTCAGCAGCTCTGAAACAACAGCACCACAGTCAAAAACACATGGAAAATTCAAACCTTCAGCTTTTCTGTAGTGTTTGAGCAATTCCATTTCTGTGATGAACCAAACACTCACACTGCAGCTTAGTCCTTGGGCTCATCAAAGGTATAATACTCCCTACAACACAAGCATAACCAGATTGGACTAGACTGGAATGGACATCACTGTCACAGCTGGGTTGTGTACTCATGCAGATCTTCTCCTGTTAGAACTCCAGCCTCAGGCCTCTTTTCTCCAACTCTCTGACAACTACTTTTTATTCTACAACAGAGTCTTGTAGAATTGCTATATTCTGTAGTGTATGTTCTGTATGTATAGATACTTTGCAGCTGATGTCAACAACATTCCCTGGGGGTAGACTGTAGACATTGTTCCCTCTGCAGCTCTGTTACTCAAGTTAGACTCTAATCTGGAACTCCAACAGGTGAGCTGATTTGTGGTGCTAAAGTCCCTCTCAAACAACATCACAGTCACTATCTAGCAAGCATTAGCCAACAGTTTGTCAGTGAGTCACTTTCACCTTTTTATTGAAAATCAAACAGGACCATGAAGACTTAGACTGATCACAGGGTCCTTGGATGTTTTTCTTTCAGAATTTTCAGACTATTTTGAAAGATTTTTGGTAGTATTTGGCAGAATGTTCAGCAGTTACCAAGGTGAAACAATACCTACATTAGCATAGATATAATTGTAGAAACCCCCAACATGATGTCATTGCAAAGTATCAGTTTTGTGCTGTGAGAGAAGCACCTGTTCTCCAGCTCGTCCACATACTCCTTCCTTCTCCGGCGGCTGTCCTGAGCCGACTGTTTGTTCCGGATTTTCCTGCGCACTTTCTTTAGGATCCTCTCCTCCGCCTGTACATATACACACACAATGAGCCAAGGTCAATTTACCGCCTACAAAAACGTATCCAGTTTTTGTTAGTGTTAAGAGCTTTAGCTTCAGAGGTCTTTGCCAAAAGTAACATGGTCGAACCGCAACGATTACTTAGAACAGCTGTAACTGGACTATTTAAATACAGAAATACTGAATACAGCAATCATTACTTAGACAGACTCAAACACATTTTGAGTCTGTACATGAAGAATCTGTCCTGTTGTGTTCACCTGACTCTCCTGGACACTGCTGTGATCCACTGCCCTGGCACCGGATCTGCTGACCCTGCCTGACCAGTCCTCCTGTTAAACTGCACTGAGACTTTCAACTGATACACAAAGAAATGCAATACATTTCAGGCTCATACCTTAGTGAGGGGCAGGTTAAATGTTCAATACCTTAGTGAGGGGCAGGTTGAATGTTCATAACTTAGTGAGGGGCAGGTTAAATGTTCAATCTTAGTGAGGGGAGCAGGTTAAATGTTCAATACCTTAGTGAGGGGCAGGTTAAATGTTCAATACCTTAGTGAGGGGCAGGTTAAATGTTCAATACCTTAGTGAGGGGCAGGTTGAATGTTCATACCTTAGTGAGGGGCAGGTTGCTGGGCAGAGATACTCCCTCCTGGTTCAGAAGTCTCTGCTCCTCCTCTGTCAGCTGCAGCTCAGGGCTCATCTATGGTGAGACCAGGGCAGAGGCACCATTGGAAAATCATTCAAAAAAGTTTTCTCTCAAATGACAGCTTTAAAATGACTAATATTTTTATTATTTAAAGGTATTGTACTCTCTGGAGGTGGCTCAAAATCTGCATGATTCCATTGGAAATAGGAAATTAAACCCAGTTTTCAAACTGTACTGCCTAGTTTCTCAGACCAGTAGCATCAGATTCAAAATGGCTCCTGGGTGGGAGTCAAAATGTCTTGTTCAGCACTCCAGTAAGCTTTGGCTGTTTTAAATGTGCTATACAAATACATTTGATTTGATTTTGATTTGATTTCAAAAACGGTGTCCAAATGACCTCTAACCCCTGAATACTTTTTTTTTTTTTTTTACTCCTCCTGAATTGAACTGGGATTAAATAAAGCAATGTGCAGCTTTCACCTGGTCCACGGACTGAGACGAGCATCCAGGGCGAGGAACCAGCTCATTCACCACACAGGAGTCTGAGAGGAGCAACTGAGACCACGAATCTACAGAGGAGCAGAGGAGAGGGTCAGAGGAGCAGAGGAGAGGGTCAGAGGAGCAGAGGAGAGGGTCAGAGGAGCAGAGGAGAGGGTCAGAGGAGCAGAGGAAACTTCTCACCCAGTTCTATGGAGATGACGTTCTGCTGGTTGCTGTCTATGTCACTGACACCGTATACCACCTGGTACACTGTGGTCTGGTTGAGATCTTGGCTCAGATTCTGGTCCTGGTCCTGGTCCTGGTCCTGGTCCTGGTCCGGTTCCTGGTCTAGTCCCTGGTTCTGGATCTCCTCACAGATTCCACTGTCACTTCCTGAAGAGTCTGGAGTGGATCTGGAGGGAAAGACCTCGTTGGGGTCGACTCCATGAAGCAGCTCCTCCGTCTCACTGTCCACCAAAGTCTGAGGAACAAGACTGGACTTAACACCAAGAACCTTTAAGAGACAAGAAACCAAGGCTGTTCGATTCATACTTTGCAAGTGATGTCAACATTGCCTGGGAGTGTGATGCTAACTGTAGGCACTGCTCTGTCTGAAGCTTTGTTGGTGAAGTTGTTAGTGAGGTGACTTTAATCTGAGCTTCATTTCAACACAATGTAACCAGAAGGAACTCTCTAAAGGCCGCCACACAGTACAGGATTTTTAAATATGCAACAAAATGCACGCTCCACAGACATGAGAAGAATCTTATGAGACTTAAAATCTCCAATCTCAAAGACTGCAGTGGGATATGTCTGTGGACCACAGGATATAACGTTGTTAGCCGTTTCTTGTCAGTACAGTAAAACCAATCGCTCTGCGACTCTGAAGTATTCAAAGATAAGAGTTCTGCACTTCCAGTTTAGATACAAGTAAAAACTGTGTTATTATTATGTGTGAAATGTGGTGAATACTTCAGATACAGGATATTTAAAGCATTCCAGCAGTCCACAGGAAGTAGAGTTACTGTCACTAATCTGCAGCTTCACCTTGATCCATGTGTGGATGGAAACATGTGAGGAACTATCTTGACTTTTTACTTTTAAAGAATGTCTCATACTGGATTAAGAACGCAGTTTTGTGGACTGGATGTCTTTATTTGCAGAAGACATTTTCTATGGAGAATGTGGATGAGATGCTGCTCGTTAAATTTACCACATTATGAGAGGTCTTCATTATTTTCACGATATCCCAAGTTTGTATCTTGTGCCTCTGTGTCCGTCACTCCTCTGCCCCTGACGCTCTTTTTTATTGGCTGTTACTGTAGTGTTGCTGATGTTGGTGGTTCCGACAGTGACACACACACACAGACACACACGCTCAGAGCACAGTGGCTTCAAAATCTAGGTCTAATTCAGGACTAACACAGTAGTGTGTGGCAGGCTGTGGCTGTAACTGATTTGTGTGGTTAAACAAGTCTATCTCAAATAACATAACAGTCACAAGCCAGCTAGGACTAGTCAACAGTTTTCCAGTTATTCACTCTCACCTTTTAGTTGAAAAAAACTCCTAAACAGGACCATGTACACTCGCACTGATCACAGGCTGCTGAAAATTTGCTTTGTAAACCCATTTTGTATGTTTTCTTTAGTTATAAAAAGTGATCTTCAGACTTGTTTGAAAGGGTTCACTAATGAGTACATTGTGTGATAACTGTTGAACATTCTGCCCTAGACACCCTCAGTGTGATGCCACTGCAAAATATCGATATTGGTGTTTTTTTTTATTCCAGATGTGATAATGTCATACTCATAGGAACAGAAACAGATTTCATTAATAACTCAAAAACTCACTGTATTACAACAC
>KN494331.1:36094-53394 GCA_000787155.1 Scartelaos histophorus | reverse complement strand
TTTTTTTTTTTTTTTTTTTTAAGAAATATCCACATTTATGATCCACAAATGTCAAACCTTATCATTATTTATTATGGATTCAGTCCACAACCCTGCAATGTTCATCTCATGACTTTAAAGTCCTTTCAACTGAAAACAGTCACACTTTAGTATTTGAATAATGGCACCGCTCTCTGAAGCTATTGTGAAAAAATAATTTCACTTTTGTTTATTTATACTGACGGAGAATATGGTGAACTTTGAACCAGTTTTTGTTTAGTATGGATAGGCCCAGTAATTATACCTCTTGTAAAGTTGTAAAGTTAAACTGCAGCTTTTCATCCACATTATCCATAGAAACTGTCCTTTGCAAATAATGACATCCAGTTCACTATTAATCCAGTTTGAGGCGTTATTTAAAAGTAAAAAGGCAAAGTAGTTCACGTGTGCTTATCCACACAGTGCACGGATCGAGGTGAACTTGCAGAAAAGACTACTTCCTGTGGACTTTATCTCCAATCTTTTATGCTTTAAAAATCTCATATCTGAAGTATTACCCCACATTTCACAAATAACAACACAGTTTTGACTTGTGTCTAAACTAGAAGTACAGAGCTCTGATCTTTTGAGCACTTAAGAGTCTCAAAATGACGCTGATGAGGCCGATGTGTCCGATTCCGACCCAAGCCCAAACAGAAGTTCTAAATATTTGTCCAAACTCGTCCCCTCGGACTTTGGTCAGGTTTCCGTGCTCTACTGGACATAAATAGCGATGAGAGAACATGTAATGTGACGATTTGGAGGAATAGCACTAGCGGCTACAGACATAAATGTTCTTTGTGACAATGCTAATTGGAAAATGAAAGAATGGCAGTTTCTCCTCTCCATTTGTACTGGTTTCTGATCTGTTCAAACAGCGGGGTTCACAACACTGCAGCATTTTTATATGTAGATCAGTCGGGCCAAATGTGGTGCGGTTGCAACTTGGACCCGGTAGAATTATGACATAGCCACTTACAAGCCAAATAGGGATTATAGAAAACTCTGCACTTTTCACTTTAAATGGCCAATTTCGAAACACTAGACCAGTTCCTGCTTTGTGCTTTCCAGGCAAACACTTGACCTCATTTGAACTTAAGAGGATTTGCAATAGCACTTGTCAAATCGGTTGTGAAATCGTTAACAAGCTAAGCAATATTGCATCTCTCAGTGGATTCTGCAATGTCTATTATGTGATCATTGGAATTTGCAGTCTAGTTTTGTTCATCAGCTAAGAAGAAACTTAAAGGGGTTATTCTGCTGGCTAATGTTTCCAGCCAAGTTTAAATGGATACTGTGTAGCTTCTGTAGAGGAAGGTTCACTACCTGCTTTTCTCCATGGAGATGTTATTGCTTAGCCTGGAATCTTCCAAAGAACAGAATTAAACTTGTCTAGTGGTTATGGGGCAAATTTGGAGCGGAGTTTCAAATTAGGAATAGGAATTGATTTAAGAACAAAATAGTAAATTAAACTCCAGGATAAAACCAATTTAAGACCAAAATGCGGCACATGACAGCAGCAGTTACAGAAAGAGGGATGGAGCCAGAAGTGTGCCCAGGCTCAGTCTATAGTGGGTCCACAAGTTACAGGTTAGATCTGTGGAGAGACAAGCTTCTTAACAGCAAGAGTCCAGTGGATTTTTGAGCTATAAAAGCCGTTATAATGAAATAAATACTAGTAGATGGCTATGTATGCTTTATGGCAAAAATGAAAGCAGTGACAAAGCAATAAAAATAACTTATCGATGGCAATAAAGAGGAAAATCAAAAGGGTTACACAGTGCATCTGTAAGGGGATATGTTATGGAAAAAAAAATTCTGAACTTTTAATCAAACGCGATAATTTTACTTAACAAATTATCTTAAAATATCTTAAAATCGTAATAGGAGTAGAAGTAGTAAGTAGATAATGAATCTAAAAACAGGATGAATAACCTGAATAACCTGTTTTCAAATCTTGATCTAACCTAAGTGCTCAGAAAGAAAATATTCCCCCTACCCCTATCTCCTCCCACATTTTAAAAATTGAACCCTGCACATGACCCAGGGTCATGTGCAGGGTTCAAGAATGTCACGTATCCATTTTGTAACTATAAAAACAAGTCAGATCTTCAAGAATGTCAGAATGTAACTATAAAAACAAGTCAGATCTTCTTCTTGTGAACTGAAGAGGCTGGACTTACCAGTTCTACAGTTTTGAAACAGGAGGCTAATAGACCAATAATATCACAACTACATGACACGTGGAACAATAATCAAATAATAAAATAATAAAACAAAAGGGGAAAAAAACGAGAACAACATAACAATGATAATATAAGACGTCCAGTATGGAAAATAATTTGTTCCATCAGATTTTGAATTTTACATACTACTGAATTTCTCACTCTGAATCTTTAAAATCTGAAAAAAGATGTTTGAATTATTTTTATTCAGATTTTTAGTTGCTGAAAGTGTACTTTTTCAATATGTTTCAATTTCAAAATAAAAATTTCACCTTTTGAATATTCAGCACATTGAATTTTGGATTTAAACTTGAAATTAAATTATGAGTGTAAAATTCACGGTAAAAAATTTCATTAGAAAGATCCAAGATGCCAAGGCAGAAGCAATAGATCCTGTGTGAGTGAGGAGGACAGAGGCTGTTTCCTATTGGCCGCTCTGACCTGTGGGCGGGGTTTATACTTAAGAAATAAAAGAGATGAGGCTAATTCTGACCAATCAGATCGCTTCACTGCACCATTTCCTCTTCTTACTAAATTAGATCAAATCACTTTGGATTAATTGCTTTGTCCTTGGCATCTTAGATCTTTTCTGCAATTTTTTTCACTGTGAATTTTTCTCTCTGAATTTTGACTGTTGAATTTGAGGGCTTGAAAATATTGGTGCCGAAGAGTTAAAAGGTGAAATTTTTACTTTTTTTAAACACTTTGAAAATGTGCACTTATAATTTCAGCAACTAAAATTCAGAATAACATGTTTTTTCATAAGTTAAAAAATTCAAAGTGAGAAATTCCACGGCATTTAAAATTCAAAATCTGATGAAACAAACAATCTTCCATAGTCCAGTCAAAGTAAATATTCAATAAAAATAGTGAGTTTGGAGGTTAGGGGTTCCAGTGTTGATTTTTTTCAATTGTGCCCCCAGTCCTAATTTCTATTACCTGTCTGAATCTAATTAGAAAGCATTTTTACTGTCCTATAATCAGGAAGTGCACATTAGCATGAAAGTTGTGTTAACTTTACAACTCTACTCTGGTCTCTGAAAGTTGGGAAATGCATTTATAAACTTATTGTGGTGAATAATTAGTGCTCAGAAAGCGCAGAGTAAGTGTGGAATAACTGCAAACAATTACCTGTCCAGTCAGAACCACATTCTTTGGTTAATTCAGCTTTGTAAAGTTTTGTCAGTCAGAGAGACGCATGCTCTTTTCGTGTCAAAAAAGGAGAAATTTAGAGAGATGCAGCTGTGGTTGGATCGTCTCAAGTTCTGAAGGCGGATTTTCTCCCTCTATTGTCTGGATTGAAACAGGATGTAGAAGGAACTGGTAGGTCAGGCAACTCAAACAGTCCAAATGAATAAGTTTTTCCACATTTTATAAATCAGGTGCTGCTCCTTTTTAACCTAAACATGTTTCTTCCAGGTGGACGGGCTCCTGTTCTACCACAAACAGACTCACTACACGCCGGGCAGCACTCCTCTGGTCGGCTGGCTGCGTCCCTACATGGTCGCCGACATCCTGGGCATAGAAGTTCCCGTGGGCCCGTTGACCAAAAAGCCAGACTACGCCGGCCACCAACTGCAGCAGATCCTGGAGCACAAGAAAACCTCCAGCGAAGTCCGACCCATCGAAAGCAACGGAGGCTACGAACTGGAGCACCTGTCCACGCCCAGTCAAAACGGCACGGGCGAAGACAAGTTTTTAAACCAGCGGCCCATCAGAGAAGCGCAAATGGAGATGTAAATGAGAAAATACTTAACGCCGCGATATGGAACTTTTTTTTGCTTCACCTGCTTGTCTCCATGGAGATGTTACAGCTTTTTCTATGTTCCACGGTATAGATTATCACAAGGGATTACGTTACAATTCAGATCTGTGGAGAGTCGCCCAAATTGCAAAAGGAATTATTGTATTTTTAAGCAATGGAAACACATGTAATGAATAAATGCCAGACGGAGATGTTTAATGTCATACCATGGAACGTTCCAGGCAGCACAATAACATCTCCATGGAGACAAGTAGGTAGTAATGCGCCTTTAATTGCTTTTCTTGGGATTTTCCACAGTATGGCATTAAACTTGACTCTCTCCATGAACACAAGCAGGTGGCGCCACTAGGCCAAACAATGCTCAATCACATGTGTTTTATTTGCTTAAAAATACCTTAAAGGGCCCATATTACACCAATTTCTGGCTTATGTTATATTGTTGTCTTCTCATCACAAACATATCTCCATGGAAACAAGCAGAAAAAGTCACCAGAAAAGTCCCATAGTGCCCCATTAAAACCATGCTACGGAACATTTCACATGATCTATCTCAAGAATTCATTCCTGTGAGGCCTAATGTCATTTTGTAGAACATTCTAGGTAAAGCAATGACATTTTACAAAGGACAAGTTACATAGTGCATCTTTTTAGTTTTCACCACACTAACAGGAAACAAATATAAATATTACATGATTATGCAAACAAAAACGTCCAATCAGTGAAAACAAAAAAACTTAAGGCACTCAAGAAAAATAAATTTGCATGAGAAAAAGTATCATTGAAAGGCATTTATTTAAATAGCCAAACATGTTTCAACCATATGCGATTCTGTATTTAGTATTTTTTGGTTTCTAAATTAGTTTAAACGATAAAACAATTGGCTTTTATCAATGCACGCAAATAGTCTTTTTAATCTAAAACTTTACTTTGAATGTGATAATACCAATGGACCATGCTGCAAATTTCAGTGTAAGTTTTTATTTTACTGTTAAATTTGGACAATAAATGTAATGTAATGTAAAAACCTTTCATGGCAAAGACAATGCAGTTACAAAAGTAGACAAACCTTTTATTTGTCAAATCAAAGTTTTTCATTCACAGTGCAGTCTTTTTGTACTTGTATTAGTATTTTTAAATGTATCATGTTCAATAAATAGTTTTTATGCCTGTTGTTGAGTAAAACTTTTTGAGGTTGTTTTCATTGAATTAGCTTTATTTATGTTTATAAGTTTTATTAGTAAAAGGCATGTTTGGTTTTCGGATTTTAAAATGTGACAAAGAATCTCACAAATTAAACCTGATTATTTCCCAAGAATTCAGTTCAACAATATGAATTTTTGCGGCCCTTCTATGTTGCCAGTTATGCAGTAACAAATCTCCATAATCCTGTTGTTCTCAGTCCAAAAAGGAAATTTAAAACTTAAATTTTGGTGAAAAAGTAAGGCCGAATTTTCTTCTGGAACTCGGTGGTTGGTCATTGGCGTTGTTCACATGTACACCAAATCTGATTAGGAGCAGATTTCTGGATTAAATGACATGGAAACCACAAAATATGATGAGAGTGATCAGACGAACCAGAAACCCGATAATAAGATTCAGATTTTGAGTGCTGGTAACTACAGCCACTGTTCCGCTCCATTGTATTAAAGAGTTTTTTTGGAAGGGGGGGGTTACTATTACTGTAGCTTCAAAATCAATGTGGAGTTTTGAATTTTTTCCCTGATAATCAAAGTCAGGGTCAAAATTCTAGTGCCATAACAATATGATGTGTAATAACAAATGTTCCTTAAAGCAGATTTGACCTTTAGCCATGTTATAATCCTCTTACCGCATCAAAAACAGACCTGGAGTTGTGTTTTGTTTCATTCACATCTCCAAAGCTCCAAATGCTCTGTTCCACCTTGTGATGTAATAAAGCAATAATTTTGAAGTTAAGTTTTGTTCAGTAAAGTTGGCAGTTCCATGGTTGAAATTATCCAGATGATTTTAAGTGAGGGTGTATGGAGTTTAAACAGCACTTCCTGTATTACTACTGACATACAAGGTGGAACAGAGTG
Source organism: Scartelaos histophorus (assembly GCA_000787155.1). Taxonomy (NCBI): domain Eukaryota; kingdom Metazoa; phylum Chordata; class Actinopteri; order Gobiiformes; family Gobiidae; genus Scartelaos; species Scartelaos histophorus. Next base: position 47,329 of record KN494331.1, on the reverse strand, counting down.
TTTTGAGTTTGACATTTGCAAAAAAATTTAAATTTAAATCTGTATTACTTATTTCAATAATTTCATAATATGGAAAATGCATGATTTTTTTAATTTAAAAAAAATAAATACATTTTTAGCTCATTTTAAAAATTCTATGTATCTGTGTGGTTATTTTATTTTAAGAAATTCTGGACTTTCTGTGCATGCTTGTGAAAACCAGTTATACAGTAGATAACCTGGTCTAACAGTCAATCTAAGACTTCCAGTAATAAGTAACCAAGTAGTACAAGTAATTCACTAAAATACATGTTTTACTACAATGGAAAATACTGGTCTATTTTAGTGGTGTTAGTTCTGCCACCTACATGGAACATTACCTGGTGAAATAACTGCGTTTACATAACACTTTTGATGTGCAAGTTATTCTGGGAAACGTAGGAGTTTGGTGAAAAATTCTCAGATGAAAACTCGAAAGCATAAATGAAACATGAAACTGCTTTAGTGTTTGAGACATGTTTTCGACCAAACACCACAACATACAGGGCCTAACAAAGTACCATTTCAAGCAGATTAGAGTCAAAAGTAAAGTGTAAAAAAGTCATGTCAAATTATCCAAACTTTACACATTAGTTTTGTATGTTTTATTTAAAGATTTTAATTAGATGCTGATATTATAAAGAGCCCACATTAACTAAAAATTGACTCTTATGAGCTTTGTTAGAATGTTGTTACCTAAGTCAAAAAATGTATAGAGCTCACATTCTGACTGTGAGGGGGTCGCCTCTCCACAGATCTGACCTGTAACTTGGACCGGTTTGGTCTCCATGGTGATAGAAAGGTTTAATGCTGTACTGTGAAACATTCCAGACAAAGCAATAACATGAAGAAAATTGCCTGATGGACGCTTCAGCAGAAAAGTTACACAACGCATCTTAAAACTTTTGTGCAGTGTTTGCTAACGTGCATTGCATCATCGTCACTGTGGTTCTGAACATTTAACCATAGAGGCACATTTAGAGCACCCCCAGAGGGACTTCACTGCAGAGTATCACTAGCTTTGTCAGATACATGTTTTTTGTGTTTTCACATTGACTCAAAACAGTGTGAAAGGCTACAAGCACTGCGTGTGGTTAGTGCACACCAGGTATTAGTCAGCACCGGTGCGATTGCTTTCCAGGAACTATCCACACCTGCGTTTCTGACGCATGCTGCTTCAGCTCTGCCCCACTTCACACTGACTGTAATCAATCAACTTCAACTACTGAAATTCTTCCTGGAAATTGTCGAAATACTTGAAAACGCTCAGGTCTGCTTCATTTGCTGCGTGTGCTTTCAGTGGCAGTGAATTGCAAAAGGGAAGTTAGCTTAATTTGCCTCTTTTTTTTTCCACAGTGACTATCTTTTTTTTTCTTTCTGCCACCTGCTGGACTTCATGGAGATGTTATTGCTTTGTCTAGAATGTTCCACTGTATCTATTTCAATGCAGAACACTGTAAGCTGCAGGTCAGATCTGTGGAGAGGCAACCCTATTCACAGAGAGAATGATTGTAATTTGTAGTTTTTGATCAATAGAAACAATATTTCTGTTAGTATTCATTTCAAATCATATATTTGGGGGGGAAAAATAGATAAATTATCCCTACATATCAGTCCAAAAAGATGGACGATCGGTTGCGTTGGATTCTAAATAATCAATATCGGCATCTGCCACGAAAAACACATATCGGTGGATCTCTACCGCACGTTGTCATTATTCACCATGATGAGTTTCTAAGCGCTTTTCGCAACTCTCAGAGACTAGAGAGTAGTTTCGCCATTGCACTAAAGCTAAAAATAACCAACATGCTAACCGTGCACTTCCACTGGATAAAAAAAGGCTAACCCTACACAGCAAACTTATTTGTACGCATTTTTGTTATTGTGTTAGGCTAATATTCTGACCGTACGATACTATTACATTTTATATACAATTAGCATTAGCATTAGCGTCATAGTATTTAAGAGTGTGACTATAACTTATTTTTGCTAATGCCTAGATATCCCTGCAATGTTTTTTTTAAGAGGTGGAAAGAACCTAAATACTTAAGTACAAATTTTAGGTATCTGTACTTTACTGAAGTACATTTTACAATAAATACTTTACTTTTACTTGACTACATTTGAGGGTATGCATTTGTACTTTCTACTCCACTACGTTTTAGATCTTGGGCTTAAAAGTAAAAAGTACTTTTCTTTGCAATTTGAGACCTGTTGAAAAGGATGAGACTTATTTCTTAGCACATTTCATTTGCGTTAACGTCACAACTTTGAGGAAATCAAATTAAGAAGCTAGAAAATTTTAGGAAACAGCTGAAACACTTAAAATCTGCTAAATTATTTATCAAAATCATTACATTTCATCCTTAAATTGTTCTAAAAATTTCAGCAAAATTATTTTTTACTCTTAAAGTACATTTTTAACAGGTACTTTAATACTTTTCTCATATGATACTTTGACTTGAGTAACGTTTTGTTTTGTTTTTGTGGTATCTGTAGTTTTATTTAAGTAAAAAAAATCGAGTACTTCATCCACCACTGCATGTATTATGTTTTAGTAAATTGTTCCCATGTGATTGTTGGCTGTAGTGATCTAACATTAGAAAAGCACGGACTTTCTTCACTAATGATGCAATAACTCTGAAGTGACCCTTTCTGACCCTGTTGAACCCGGGTCACTGGATTTGTAAGAGTCAAATTTTCTGTGGAAAAAGGAAAAATAAATCTTAGTCACAGTATAATCAAAACTGGCCCCATTGTTTCCATTCATCTCAAAAAACTAGGTCAAAAAGAGAACACAGCTAGAATCATTTGGATAATTTCAGACCTGGAATTGCTGATCTCTGCTGAACTAAAGGTAAAAGGAGCTGCTCACTTGGAAACTATCACTTCATGACATCACAAGTTGAAACAAACCGAATAAACATGTGTGAAGGCTTTTCTCCAAAACCTTTCTCCAAAACTGACTCACGTGGGCTTTATAATGCCGCGTCATTAAAAAGTACATACTGTTGCTGTGTCCTTGAGCAAGACACTTCGCCTTCTTTGCCATCGGTGTCTTCTGTACACGTATCGCCATATCAGTCTGCGTGAACGGCCCTTGATCGAAAAAGTGCTTTGAGTGCCCAGTAAAGGGACTATTTCAACTAATTACGGAGACGCCTTCACGGAGACCAAACCAGACCAGGTTACAGGTCAGATCTGTGGAGAGGCAAACCTGCTCACAGTCAGAATGCCTGTTTTTTATTTTTTTTTTAGGTATTTTTGAGCTATAAAACCACATGTAATTGAATAAATGCAAAGTAGAGCTGTTTAATGTCATACTGTGGAATAGTCCAGGCCAAACAATGACACATCCATAGAAACTAGAAGATGATGAGTCAGTTTTGTGTCAGTTTTTGTGTAATCTGAAAACCCATTATGCGCGTGTGTGTGTGCTCTATAGTTATAATCTGTGATACCTGTGAATCATTAGGTTATATTTAGGACGTTTTGAATCACAATATTCATTTAACTTGATAAAAGAAACAAATTCAGAAAATAAAGTACATTGAAAGTACAGAGGAGTGGGCATGTGAAATCGAGGTAGGTCAGAGCAGTGACGTCTTGAATACAGAAGAAAAAAGATTACGAAAACACGCATTAATCACTCTAAATACAGTTTCAATTGTGTAAATGAAAAGCGGAAACAATTAGATTTTTTTTTTTCTCCTTTTCTTTTTGCAATAGGTTACTGAACTGGTGGTTATTTTAGAATATAATTAAACAATAAGGATAATGTTTCTAATTGACACTTTAGAACTAAATATACATGGGCTTTTATATTTGTGAAATTAAGTAAAAAGTTATATATTAAAGTTAAATGCGGCACCCCTTTTTGCATGTTATCCTGGTGTATTTTTTCATTTTTTTGCTTGACTCTCGTGAGCTTTGAGCCATTTTATAGTGCTGTTACCTCATCCAAAAGTATACCCTGTTGTTGTGTCCTCGAGCAAGACACTTGGTCCACTTTACTATGTGTCGACTCTGCGCACTGCTGTATTGGTCAATGTGAACAAACCCTTTTATGAAATGTGCTTAGAGTGCCCGGTAAAGCGGCTATTTCAATCGATACCTTGCAACTGATGTCATCAAAGTTTCCCGGGGGTGCGGCGCTAACTGTAGGCACTGGTCTGTCTGAGGCTTTGCTCAACTTCATTCTGAGCTTTATTTCAACACTGACCCGAAAGAGCTGATTCAGTTGGAACTACAACGTGTGAGATGTTTTACTGTTCAGCAAGTCCGTCTCAAATAACTTCACAATCACAAGTTAGCAAGTGTAACAATTTTTCAGTCATATTCACCTTTTTTTATTTTTTAAATCTAACTCCCAAACAGGACTGTGAACGCTCAAATTAATCATGCGCTCCTGAAATTGTGCCTATCTTAAAACTTCTGGCAGTGTTTGTTAATGTGCGCACAATGTCACCATGGTAACTGCTCAACATTCTGCTATACACATTCATGTAGAACACCCCCAGTATGACAACACTGCAAACCATCAGTGATACAATACAGATTTCTTTTACGACATGAGTTTAAAGTTGCGCTGTGTAACCTTTCTGCTTGTCTCCATGGAGATATTATGGTTTTGATTATTTCACAATATGGAAATGCACTTGGTAATCACAATCCCAAATGTATTCTTGAGCTATTAAACATCTGTAATTGAACAAATGCAAGGGAGATTGGTTTAATGCCCTATTGTGGTACATTCCAGGCAAAGAAACGGCATCTCCATGGAGACGTTACACAGTGCTTCTTCAACACTTAGTTTGGAGTTAGTTTTTGTTAGTGTCTTGTAAAACAAACTCGGTAAAAATAGGCCAAGCTGCTGTAGGTAATTTTAACAGCTTCCTCTGAACAGAAATAGTGAGGCGTGAGAAAGTGGGAAAGGCGTGGACGTGGGCTTCCTGAAAGTGACTCTTGCCGGGCTGTGATTGGTCGTTTCTCAGCCCCGCCCACATGCATGACTTTAATACTTCCTGGAACTATTTAGAGCGCATCAAAGGAGCATTTAATTATAAGCAAAAGACTAATGTACAACAGGCTGAGGGGCAAAGGTTGGATTCAAACAGCTGAAGAAATAGTAACGTGGAAGCTTGAACTTTGTGTTACTTCTATATATCTATAAATATTTAAACAAAGTATTTATATTTAAAAACCGCACTAAGTATGTAACTTTTCTGATGGAGAGTCCAGACCACTTGGAGATATATTCGCTTCACCCAGAATGCTCCACAGTATGGCATTAAAGTTATTGTAGTCGTATGCAAGGAAACAAGCAGATGACGCCATGAGGCAAAGTTACAAGTCAGGTCTGTGGAAAGGAGACCTCACTCACAGTAATGCATATTTTTAAAGGCCCGTATTACACTATTTCCTGATCTATGTTATAATGTTATTTCCTCATCACAAACAGACCTGGAGTTGTGTTTTGTTTCATTCACACATGTTTAACGCACAAATTCTGCATATTTAGGCTGAGTTCTTCAAGTGAAAACACTCTGTTCCACCTTGTGATGTCATGCGGTAATACAGGAAGTGCTTCACGGTGTTTTCAGCCCCATGCCCCTTCAATAAAACCATTTGGATGATTACAGCTCTGGTATTGCCAATCTCTACCGAACTAAAGGTAATGAGTTGTTAGCTTGAAAACTACCACTTTGTGACATCACAAGATGAAGCCCGCCGAGATAACTGTTGTTATGATTTTGGGCTATACAAAAATAAATTGAATTGAATTGAAGATGGAGCAGAGCAGTGAGTTTTGCAGATGATAGATCAGACTAATAATAATAAATGGTTCCTCAAACGTGTGAATGAAACAAAACACAACTCCAGGTATGTTTTTGAGGAAGCAATGATATTCATGGCTAAAAAATATAGGAATATAGGAGGACAAACTAGATAAACTAGGCCTTGTTGTTTTTTTTGTTTTTTTGTTTTTTTTTGACTGACAAATGTAAAATGCTAAAAGAATTACTTGTTTGTAAGCCATTTGAAAAAGAAGTTTAAACCCGCTTTGAACCTGTAGTCAAATCATCTCATTCTCCTGAAATGACTCTCAAAATGGCGCATCCTCCGCTCTCGCTAATTTTATGAATGAAGGCGGAGGTCGTGAGCCTGTCGTACCACCCTTCACCGCCAGGGGGAGGAAGAGCAACCTGTAGATAGCGCGTTTGGCATACCCCCCCCTTCCTCGGTCACAGCCTCCCTCTCCTCTGCGCCTCACCGGGATCTCTCGCTACATAAAGGCGACATTCAGCGCTGGATTGATGGCATTCGCTGCGCAGACGTAACCCGGCGTGTGCGACAGAGCCTCGGCTGTCGATATGATCCGTTTAGCATCGAAAAATAGCTAAACAAACCTTTTTTTCCCCGCAGCCCATCGCATATCTATCTATCCCTCCTCTACTCTCGTCTCCCCCCGATTTGTCTCTCGCTTTCTCGGTTGAAATTTGACACAACATCCGCAAGCTTTCTCTCCCGTTCGGATGTAGGAGATTTGGGGTTAATTGGCCTGGTGTTTTCCTCAACAACTTCCAGGAATACCAGGCTAACGTTGAATCAAATGCCTTCAGCCTTTAGCAAAAAAGGGACACAAAATCCAACGCAATTATTTTAAACATCCCCAACCAGTTCTTACTCCATGAAAACGACACGTCTCTCGGCTAAAAGGTGATCTGCGACTTTAACCATGGCAGCTACGTTGACGGTGGAAGAAGAACAGGTAGGCCACAAGTCAATTTTGTCCTTACGTTTTCATTTTAAGTCTAAAATTTCAACTATTACCCCACCGGGACGCGATTCTCTCCGTGCGTAATGGTCGCGGGGTCGTTACGAAATCGCCCTCAAACGCGTAAAACGGAAATGTTCTATCGATTTGTGTCGCATTATTGCTCTTGTTGCATCGGTGCCAGATCGCTTCCTTTTCCAAATCCACAATAACAAAGCTTTAGTGTATGGAAATGGGTCATAATCTTGTTTTAAAGGTAGATTTTGGTCTTTAGGCTACCATTTCCGTGCATTTTGTGAGGACTGAACGCATGTTGTTGTTTATACAGGCAAAGTAGTCAGACAGTGGAAAGTTTCAGCCAGGCTATAGCAACCCATAAAAACTGTGCGTTTATAAGGCTTCTAGAAAGAATTCTTGTTATTTTACGTATGCATAAATTGCGTATACTTCCTGTGTTATCATATTTTGACCTACGGTGACCTAACCTGCGCAGGATTTGGGGGAAAAAAGCTTAAAAATGTCGTCAAGTAGTTAGTAAAAAGCAAATACAACTTTTAAAGTGTCCATATTGCGCTATTTTTTGATCAATGTTATATTATTTCCTCATCACAAACAGATCTGGGGTTGTGTTTTGTTTCATTCACACATGTTTAACACAGAAATCCAGCATTGTAAGGCTGCGTTCTTCTCTCAAACGGAAAGCGCTCTGTTCCACTTTGTGATGTCATGCGGTAATACAGGAAGGGCTTCACTGTGCTTTTAAGCTTCACACAACTTCACTGGAATCATTTGGATAATCTCAGCAATGAAATTACCTATTTATACTGAACAAAAGGTAAAAAGAAGCCGTTAAATTCAACTACCACAAGCTACCGCTTCGTGACATCACAAGGTGGAACGCAGCATTATGAGCTTTGGGGGATGCAGACAGACTAATAATAAAGGATTACTTGAACAAGGGTGAATGAAACAACAAAACTCCAGGTATGTTTTTGAGGAGGAAACCACATTATAACATGGCTTAAAGTTTACAAGAGACAATTTTTCATAATACCCTTAAATCAAAAGTCTTATAGGTGTTAGAAAATCCTGACATTACATTTTTGGGATGAACTACCTTTTATATACCTATTCAGCTGAATGACAGTACCCAGGTGAAGAGAAGGCCTAATATCAGGGTCGATGACATGACGTCTGTCCAATTGCAATTTTTTCTGTTAAAAAGGTTAAATTTTCAATTCCTGCAGTACCTCTAATCTCCATGGAACCAAAAAATTTTTTTTAAAATGAGTTATTCTGCATGTTTTTGTCCTTCAAGTGTTCAAATGTTCATGTGGTGCGACCATCCATCCTTAACTGCTGATTTTTATGCTTCTTTAAAATTACTCTAAATCTAATACAATTTTTTACGAAGTGTTTTGTAGTCTCACATTAAATTTCATCTTTCTTGAGTAGATATTTCCCCCATAAAATTTAAACAAATGCTGTTCAACTGTGTCCATTTTTTCAAATATTATGTTTTCTTATTTTAAATATCAATCTCATGTTCATATGACTCAGAACGTAGATTAACGTCCCATCCATGTTAGAAAATAAAACAATTTTAAGGTACTTTAAGGTTGTAGCTAATTCATGTACATAAAAAACACTAAAAATGCTTAATATAAATGTGAAACGTAGATTAATGCAGACCTGAGATTGTAAATATTTGATAAAGTTCAAAATATTTTTTTTTTTTACATTTGCCTTATACGTTATTGACCCATAATCAGTCCCAAGCCTATTATTACTGCTGACTAATCGCATTGCAAATATGCTACACATGCTTATTTTTATTCTATAGGCTGCGGTCATGTGACATCACAACATTCCCTATTGATTCTTTGCAGTGACCTCAAGCTGGGGGTGTTCTACATGTATTTCTATGGTGGAATGTTTAGTTTAGGTACCATTGTGACACAGTGCATTCGCAAACACTACTAAAATGTTTTAAAATGGTTTGAAAACTGAAAAATACAAAATCTGATCATTTGTTGTAGTTCCAGCTAAATCAGCACTTTCTGGTCAGATTGTGTTAAGCTGAAACTCAGATTAAAGTCTAATTTGAGTAACAGAGCTTCAGGCAGAGCAGTGCCCACAGTTAGCATCACACCCCCAGGGAATATTGATGACATCAGGTCCAAAGTATCAATACTTGTCTTTATAACTGTCAGACTGCAGATTTGTTGACCTGGTTTATGGTTCATATCTATCCATTTACCAGGACTATCCACATGAAACAAAAACTGACACAAAGTTCAGTTTATTCTGTCTGTATAAAAGAACAAAAGTGTTATTGTTTTACAATAGCTTCAGAAAGAATGCATGCGTGAATGAATGAATGAATGAATGAATGGGCATTTGTGTGTGCGTGTCCAGACCTGAAGTGAACTGACCACTGCGTCCCTGCCTAAAGCCTTATATAATCTAATCAGAAACATGAACTTCTATTTCACAAAATCTAATTTAAAGTCCTAATTATGCAAAATTGACTCTTGTAAACTTTAAGCCATGTTAGAATCTTGTTACCTCCTCAAAAACATACCTGGTTGTGTTTTGTTTCATTTACATTACCTTTTTATTTAGTAGAGATTGGCGATTCCAGGTCTGAAATAATCCAAATGATACAAGTGAAGGTGTATGGAGTTTAGAAACACAGTGGAGCGCTTCCTGTATCACCATATGACATCATATAATGGAACGCAGTGTTTTTCAGTTTGAGAGAAGAAGTAATTATGCAGGATTTGTGGTGTAAACGTGTGTGAATGAAACAAAACACAACTCCAGGTTTGTTTTTAATGAGGAAACGGTATCAGAAAATGGTGCAATATGGGCACGCATACGTGACTAAGACTTTTTGAAATGGAGTTATCGATAATTAGTTAATGCTCTTCTACCAATGTAATTATTCACAGTGATGAGTTTTGCACATACTCAACACTAGAACTGGGACTAAACCTAGAACTAAACTGGGACTACAAACCAGGACCACACAAGTCCAAGTGTGAACCTACCCTCAGCAGCCAGAATGAAGTTTTATCGTTGTGGTAATGCTAACAGCAACAAGCATGCTAATATGTTATTCCTCTGTTACCTTACGCATTTTGAGCATCATAATTATTCAGCGTGATGAGTTTGAGAGAGCTTTTCACTACTTTTAGAGGCCAGAGGTGTTTTGCTTGCAACAACTAGCATGCAAACCTCACACTTCCTTTCTGATTGATATTGAGTAACGTCTGCGAAAAATTTTTGGCGGAACGGATGTTGGCTTCCAAGATGCCGACATCCCAATGGGTCTATAAATTGTTGCAATAAAACTATTTACTAGCCTTAATAATAATAATGATGCATTGTATTTTTTTTTGTGTAACTTTTCTGGAGATCAAGCCAGGCCAAGTTACAGGTCAGGTCTGTGGAGAGGCGACCCCGCTCACAGTCAGAATGCCCATTTTTCTAGGTATTTTTGAGCTGTAAAACCACCAGTATTGGAATAAATGTGAGGTCAAGCTGTTTAATGTCACTCTGTGGAACATTCCAGGCAGAACAATGACATATTCCTAGGAACAAGCAGGTGACACATTTGGATATTTTTTTCACAATACACTGCTCGTGTTTAAAGGAAATTAATGCTTTCAGTATCAGGTGTTGGCAGATACTTGAAGCCAAAGTATTGACATCGATATATCGGAACAGATAAACCTGGATCAGTGCATCCCTGAACAAAACGGTTTATAATTTGAAGCAGACAGCGCGCAGTGGTTTTATTTTGACCTAAAGAGTTTCTTATATAATATGTATAAGCTGTGGTGGGGTAAAACATTGAACTTTTTTACATGGGAGAAAAATGGTTCTTTGTGATACAAAACCGAAAGAAAGTGAGAGGATAAGGAGGGATAGGACATGTTCTTATGTTCTTATCAATGTTGGACGACTCTTAATGTTAAACCTATTTGCAGAGTATTATTTCCTCCGCACAGATTCACTGAGATTGTGTGTGTGTGTGTGCTCTGAGGAGTGTGTGTGTGTGTGTGTGTGTTTGGCCTCTGATCATCTGTCCCACTCACAGAGCCTTATCTGGCTGCTCCATTTCCTGTTTGAGCCGGGGCCCCCTCCACAGCACCGGACGAGAGAGCCAGTGTACAGAGAGGGAGGGAGGAGAGAGAGAGAGAGGAAGGAGAGAGAGAGGGAGGAGAGAGAGGGAGGAGGGGGTGAAAGGGGAGGGAAAAGGAGCAAGAGAAAGAAAGAAAGAGAGAAGAGAGGATGGAGTTGAGAGGGGGATGGATAGAGAGCGAGAGAGAGAGAGAGAGAGAGGGGGAGAAAGGAGAGAGATGGAGGAAGAGAAAAAGGGAGAAGGAGCGAGAGGGGGTGAGAAACGAGAAGGAGGGAGAGAGGGAGAGAAG
>KN494331.1:559-22019 GCA_000787155.1 Scartelaos histophorus | reverse complement strand
CCTTTTTACTGCAAATGTTTTTAATTTATGTTATGCTAACTTACAATTGGATGTGATACAGACATAGCATAAATGTCCCATGACTCATTACACCATTATGTGGTGGAAAAAGTTGGAATTTTTGAATGATTCACTTAATTGTCCTGCAGTCTGTGCTCCGTATACATTTCCATATGCAGCCTTGGATGAAAAACTATGGACACTACTAAATTAAAGGCTTAACAGAAGTTGTTGTTCATTTTTATTATTCTTTATTATTGGTCTTTATTGAACAGGGTAGTCCCGCTGAGAGGTGGGGGCCTATTTATTTTAGTGGTAGGGTGCTTCTCAGGCACAGCAACAACTTGCAAACTCCGCACAGAACTGCAGCAAACCATTTAAAATGAACACATTTTTGTTTTGTTTTGTTTTGAGCCTGTAATAATTGTGTACAGAGCCTCTAATGATCCTTCAGGAGAGTTACAGGAGGCAACATCACCTCTGAGGCTGCTCAGCCCTGTCTGGAGCAGTGCCAATGCGAAAAATACAAATGAACTTGAGTGCCCTCCTGTGGTCACAATTATACTACAGTTTGATTAATAGTCAATTATAATATGTCATTTAGAGCAAGTTGGGATTCAAAACATTCAAATAGTGGCACATTTATTTAGGCCCTGTTAACAAATGTGAATATCCATAATGGAGTGTGCATCTCACACTGTGGAAGTGGAAATCAATTTCTATCGATTCACGGCTCTGATGGTTGAATGGTAAAAGTGCAAATGACAGGTTAGACAACTCAAGCCTTTAAAACAAGGTTCACATCATTACATTAAAGATTTTACTAAGAAATATTGTCTACTTTTTGCTAGAGTTTTAAATTTTGGTGAAGTTTATAATTTTACCAGTAGGTACCTAGGGCTAATTCCATAACTCTTACCTGGCAACCATAAAGTAAACAAGGGCCAAACCAAAATTGTACAATAGACTATATTCACACTTACCAGAAGATGTGAGGAAACATGGCGATGACGACTTCCGGTGTAGTTACCGACACTGGGCATGTAATAAAACTGTGGATTTAGCAGCAGTGTCTTCACAACCTGCCAAAGTTTTCCATGGGGGATGGGGCTCTGATCGTATCTGCAGTGTTGCCTACAGGCAGCTGGTCTGCTGAACATAACGCAACACTACAATCACATCTTTTCTTAAAAAAAATAAATAAATAAATTAAGTTACACAAATAAATAGGTAATTTATAAAAGGGAAAAGAAATAAGAATACAATGACATCTACCTGTTGAAAACCAGGCCATTTTCTCAGATTTGTCAGAGTTGCTGTCACCAACAGAACCTAAAGGAAGTCATCCTCCGCATGTTTCCAAACGTCTACCGGTTTTGTGATGTCAGCGTTATGATTTGACTAATAAAAACTAATAATAACACCATTGCTAAGTAAAATGAATGTTTAAATTCCCATACAAGTGCCTTGTGCATAAGTCATCTCTGCATATTGGATGGAATTTCCAGTGTTGACAAAATGGTGTGAGAGTTTTTCTGTTTTTTCTGTTTTCTGTTTTTTTCTTAACCTTTTCCACAAACTGCCACTTAACTGATGTAAAACTATTATAAATGATTTCATCTGTTGAAGAATGCTCGGGATCCGTCAGGAGCGTCCATTGCTTTGTACACGGCTAAACTCCACCATCCGAATAAAACGGGAAACCATGTAGTCCTCCAGGCCCTGTTCTACCTCCTGGACCGAGCCGTGGAAAGGTAACTGTTTACTACTACACTCACTACTACAGGGCACTGTGATGTGGGCAAAATATAGTAATTCCTTTTAATCTGAAAAGCATAACTATTGCAATTATATTTACAGTTTGTTCTAATGAGTGCTGTCAAATGATAAAAAATAATTAATCAGATTAATTACACTTGAATTATGATTTATCATGATTAATCACTTGTGCGTATTTTATGTTGAAATTTAAACTTTCTAACTTGAAGCATTTAAAACATTTTATAAATGAAAACTCTTATTCAATTATTCTGCAAATTAAATCATTCATGAATCATTTAAGTCTAAAAGTTGCATTTCATAAAGAATATTCCAAGTTAATGTCATGAGCAGACAGCAGGCTTAGGGGATTCAAAGCCCTTCATGTCACTGGAAGGAAGTTCAGATTTCAGTCTCAGTCTCAAACGTTTGTGCGCTTTGCAAACTTTGTGAGTGAAGGAGCATTTTTTAATTCAATTCATTTTTTGTTTCAGTTTTGAAACACAGAGGAACGGTCTAGTGTTCATTTATGACATGGCAGGATCCAACTACACAAACTTTGAGCTGGACCTCAGCAAGAAAATACTCAACTTATTAAAGGTAGATATTTTTTATCCTAATTTTTCATCATTCGGAGACTCGTGGAGATGTGATATTTTGAGGAAAACAGTGCTAGTTTTTCATCAGTCTGGAACTCTCTAAATGTCTCCCATCTGAAATTATCATTAACAGTAATAATTTTTGTGTTATTTTTTTACTTAACAACTTTGCAAACAGGTATGTTTAGGTAGACAATTTAATCTGTAATTGAAGAAATAGTAACGTAAATGTAATGTGTATTTGGGTTGTCTCCTCTAGGGGGCGTTCCCTGCCAGGCTGAAGAAGGTGCTGATAGTGGGGGCTCCGGTGTGGTTCAGAGTGCCCTATAATCTGCTCAGTCTGCTGCTCAAGGAGAAACTCAGGGAGAGGGTAGGACTCACTCATACACTATATATATAGCATGGATTGTGTATCTATTGGTTTCTTAGAATACTACTTTTTATTTCCTAAAATGTTGCTGCTGTTTAACCAATTTTAAATTCTCCATTGGTTAAAATGGAGAATTCTCTCAAATGTATTCTGATATTACAGATTCTTACAAAGGTAGGTAGGCCCGTCACAATAATTACAATTTCATTTTATTGTTATATTATTATAAGTTATAGATGGAACGATATTTTTTTGTCCTACAATTTAAATGTATTAAATGTAAATGTTATTGTTCTGTACTAGATTTTCAAATTGAAATTGCAAATCGGAAAAGGGTACAAGTTTTTTCCTGTCATAATTTCCTTTCATAAGCAAAAACATATCCTGTCTTATTGATACTTTCCACTGTGGTGGAATGGTTAGGAGTTACCATGGTGACACAGTTCACAAATTAGCAAACAGTGTCAAAATAATCATTAATACCATTGAACAGACTTCAGCAAAACAAAATTCTGTATCAAAATCAATACATTTGAAGCTTATAGATCTAAAAAAAAAAAAGCACAAAATCTTTTCATCTTAAAGTACATTAAACCGGTACTTAAATAGATTTTTTTCATGCGATACTTTTACTTGAGTATTTTTTTGCTTTTGTATTTGTACTTTGACAGACCCTCTACCATAATAGTTACACAAATACTTTTCAGCATGGAGATCTTATTACTTAGTCTGGAATGTTTCACAGTTTGGTATTATACCTTTCTATCTTCCACAATGTTACACAATGTGCTTTAAGTAGATTTCTGTGTGATAAATGTTTTTGATATTTAACAAAACTGAGTACTTCTTCACCCCTGACATAATCTTTGTCCATTCTCCAGGTTCAGATGGTAAAAACAGCCGAGCTCAAACAGCACCTGCCTAGAGACTGCCTGCCGCAACACCTCGGAGGACTGTTACCTCTGGACGCCCACACCGCCAACCAGCAGCTCCTGTCCGGCCAGAACGGGAGGGTGGACCCCGTGGACGAGCTGGTGTGCATCCCCGTGGAGGAGGGGTCGGTGCATGTGCCGGGGCCCGAGTCCATGAGGCCCCAGGAGCTGATGGCTCACCTGGGCCGGCTGCAGCGCTCAGGGGTCCATCAGGAGTACGAGGAGCTAAGGAAAGAGCCACCACCGGGGACCTTCCACCACTCACAGTCAGTAATAAGAATAGTTGAATACATACAATAATACATGATGGGATTAGATTAGTTCAATACAGTAATATAGAGTAAGCTATAATCATAGACTGCATATAGAGATGGACATGGCTAACCTGCTAGCCGCTATGTAGCAAAGTGGGCATGGGTGGCTTCCTGCTCCATAGCCTGTGGCTCCTATTCACTTTGTATTGAAAAAACATTGCCCCCTATCAACATATATCTCTACATACATTTGCACTAACCCGCTCTACATAATAGTGATGTTTTTATTTTGCTATTTTCTTATTTTGTACAGATTATGGTTTAGCTATAGGTGATGTTTAATTTAAATCTTTTCAATTTAGCATCATACTTTGAAAGCACATTTTGTGGGAATGAAATGAAAAAACTCATCCACAACCATCAGTGATCAGTAGGGGTGTAAGAAAAAAATCAATCCAGTTATATATCGTGATACTTCATTGCACAATTCTCAAATTGATTCGAAATACATCTGACTTATTTTTCACAATAATTCATTAGTTACATTCACTGCTCTCGTTATTTAAAAAAAAATATATACATAATATTTCATATGGTTGTGTTCTCGTGAAGGTGCAGTTGTATTAATAGAAGTAATTATTGATAAATTGCAATATATTGTCCTATGTTTTAGCATCAGAATATATTGTGATATATCAAATCATGACATGCATATCATGATATGTATTGCACCATCAGTCAGACTCATGACACTGTACATCCCTAGTGTTCTGTAAGTGGTCTGAGAGCTACATCAGGCCCCTCTGGCGTTCCATTTGGTTCATACTTTTACTTGCAAAATGTGAAAATGTATTAGGACATGCAACGTTTCGGCACTAAACCTTAATCAGACAAATAGAGGTTGCTCCCTCCCCTCCAGCGCTCCCATTTTAAGAAATTGATGTGCGAAGTTCTCATTCTTTTTTTGTTCCATTTGATTCAAAAACATGAAATCCTGGTTTAATAGTGAATCCTTGCATTAGCAGGTCAGAGCAGTTTGAGGGTTTTAACACAGGGATGTAAAGCTACTCCTAGTAAGTCTCTAATGATGCTTTCAAAGTCGCTTTTCAATTTGGCACAGTATTCAGTCACTTCATACTCAGTGGTGTTAAGCTACTGCAGTCACATCTGGGGCAGACTAATGAAGGAAGGCTGCCAATCCGCACCATCAACACTCACTCACCACATTAGCCAATGGTTATGAAGTATCTCGCTTTAGAACTGAGCAACTTCAGGCTTCAGATTTTTTTATTTTGACAAAACTTATTGAAAGTACAATCCTCAATGTCTACAGAGCTGTGTACAACCAGGACAAGAATCGTTACGGAGACGTGCTGTGTCTCGACCAGACAAGAGTCAAATTAAAACTACGACGAAATGAGGTTTGTTATATGTTTGATCATTTAAAAAAAAAAAAGACTTGGATAATGTATTAAATCCTTTTGGAATTGGCTCTTTCATTGCAGAGGTCGGACTATATTAATGCGAGCTACATGGATGGCTACAAACAGAAAAACGCATACATTGGTACACAAGGTAAAGGATCGGTATTAACGTTAGACTAATAGAAATAAAGATGAAAGTAAATGTGGTTGTATTCTAGGCTAGCAACTGTAGTTTATTTGTACAACATTACAACATCAGTGAGACTATTTGTTATCGAATGTTTGCCTCATTAATTCAGCCTCCTCGTCCCATTAACTGGCCATGCTCCGTTTTATTTGACTTCCCATCTGAACCTCAACTAATTGCATTGTGTTTGTTTGGCTTGTCTGTGAAGGGCCACTGGAGAGGACCTATGGAGACTTCTGGAGAATGGTCTGGGAGCAAAATGTGCTGGTTATCGTCATGACAACCAGGCAAGTGATTTGGTTGTATTTCTTTTAGAACAGATATTAAAACTTGACTAAACTATCATCAACAGTGTTTAGTTGTTGCCTCACGGATGTTTTATTGCTTTCTCTGAATCTATGGCATTAAACGTATCAATCTTGCATTTATTCAATTACAGGTTTTTATTTTGCAAAAAATACCTTGAAAAGCATAACTAAGTATAAGTATATGTTAAATTATAAAAATGTATTGCCCTAATAAAATATTTACATGAGTGCCTGTCAATCCTGGTCCTTGTGACAAAAGTCCAGTCCATACTGTTTTGAATTGAAGGACTTTTACTTCCTAACTGTAGTTCTACATGATAAGCCTGGACAAATGGAATAAAGGGCCCATATTTCTCTATTTTCTGATCCATTATGCTGTTTCTTCTCCTGGTTTTGTGGACTTGTGTTTCACTCATGCATGTTTAACACACAAATCCAGCATATTTAGGTTAAGTTCATATTTAAGTTCTTCTGTTCCCCCTCGTGATGTCATGTAGTAATACACTTGACATCCACATGACATTACAAGAGTCATTTTCACATAATATAGGGCCTTTAATCAGTAATCAGTGGGGTTTTTGTTTTGTTTTATAAATGTTAATCTAATCTTTTAATACATAAATCAAATCCTTCAAAACTACTCCATCCGTCACCAGTTAATTGTACCTTCTTGTTTGCAGGACGGAGGAGGGCAGTCGGAGGAAGTGTGGTCAGTACTGGCCTCTAGAGGAGGGAGGGCAAGAGGTCTACGGACACATCGCTGTAGTGAACCAGAGAGTGGACCATCACCCACACTACAACCACACCACGCTGGAGCTGCACAACACGGAGGTAAAACATTTACTACTAAAACATTTAAATATGTTCTCAAAGAAAAAAAAATAGGGAGGGTCTAATACATTTGACTTGGGGTCTGTCATTTGTGTTTCTATGGACAAGTCCTCCTTCTGTCTGGAATGTTCTACACTATAGTGTGACATTAAATAGCTCCATCTTACATTTATTCAATTACAGGTGGTTTTGTAGCTCAACATTAGCTCCAAAAACAGGCATTCTGACTGAGTGCCCTTAGTATAAACTACCATCCATCCATCCATCTTCTCCCGCTTAATCTGGCTGAGTCGCGGGGGCAGCACTGCCCATTACACTGTGCACCAGACCCAGACCCTATGAACCCCTCTGCGGGTGGTGAGCCACAGGAGGGAGGGACTGACGGTCAATGGTCCCTGTTCATAGGGTGTTGCATGTTTTTGGGTGATGGGGGAAACCGGAGTACCCGGAGGAAACCCATCCAGACACGGGGAGGAAACATGCAAACTCCACACAGAAAGGCCCGGGCGACCCGGGGATCGAACCTTCTTGCTGTGAGGCCTGAGTGTTGCCACTCAGCCACCATGCCGCCAATATAAAAAAAACTAGTATACTTAAAGTTAATGTTATTAAGTATACTTGAGTATAACTATAACTCATATACTACACACCATGTACTTTTAGTGCACTAGAAAGTAAACTAATGTAATACTTTTTTGGACTAATTTGGAATATCAAGTTTACAAAACTATTTTAAAGTTAATTTTAAGTTTGCAGAAGTACACTTTAAAGTATACAACAAGCTTAGCTTGTAGCTTACTATTTAGAAAACTTTATACATGTATAAATAGTTCATAAAGTACAAGTTTTAGTATTAAAGTTTAAGTGTAAGTCTTATGTATTATGTACTCAGTGTTAGACTTTTGTTTATACTTTTCAGTATAAGCCAAGTATACTTCACTAAGCTATTCTTAAGTATATAAATAATATAGTTTTATAAAAAGTCAACTTCAAGTATACTTCCTTACTTTAGTATAAAATAAGCATAATCATAGTACACTTGAATAAACTTAGGCAGGTGGGATTGCTTCTCTACAGATCTTACTTGTCACTTGGTCCCCATGATGATGGAAAGGTTTCATACTCGTACTGTGAAACCAGACAAAATAATAAATGCTTTTCTCCCTGGACAGTTGGACATGTCGACAGACCCTCCACCAGAAAAGTTATACAATGCACCTTTTTTAAATTATAGTGAAGTGCACAGATTAACTTGTCACTTTTGTAAAAAATAATAATACATATTAGTGGTGTAGCTGACCGTGAGAAAGCTCTCAAAACTGTTAAGCTTCTCTCTGTATCTCACAAGAAAACTGCACAGGAGTTCATGCAAAAGCAACCAAATCATGAACTGCCCTTACAGTTTTATATTCATATTAAACCACCAAGTGTCACTGGGTACTCTCCATTATGATGAGTATAAAATCATAATATAGATGCTCTGTAAAGACAGTTGGAGCGCTCAGAAGTAATGGACAGGTGCTTTGGAAGGTACTTTGGTGGGTGATTTGGCAGATTGTATCTATTTAAAGTGGAACTAAGCACTATAAGCACTAAATCCACTTTTTCACTGCTAAAATTGATATAAATGCTTTTATAATAGCATTACCTACTCTTCTACTGTTGTGGCTATGGGCAGTGTTTCAATATGAGGGAATAGACTCAGTATGCAATACCAGTTCCAGTATCATGATGATAATAAACACTTTCTTTAGACAACAGAATGTGATTTTCAACACTAAATTGTAGTACTTTCTTTTATATTAACATTTGGTATTATATCTGCAAGTGTGTAAATGTGACTTTTTATTTTTAGTATTGATACTTGTTTAGTAAGTGTTGGTCTTTAGTCTTGTACACACAAAAATTGTGTACAAGACTAAAAATGTCAGATGCTCTTTGAGGATGTGCACATTTCCTTGGAGAAATTGCCTTTAATAAAAGGTCTTATGGAACGCAAAAGTATCTAAGGCACAATGACAAGGTGCATAAAAGTCCTTTAAGTATTCTAAGTAGTAGTAGTTTGAAGTCGGCTCACATGACCATTGTCACATGATTCCACTCTGTAAGGACACCTGTAGTCTTTTACATCTTAACAGTGCCCTGAAGAAGACATATTTGGTTGTTGGTAGACAAATGAACTGAAGGCAAATTCTGGCTATCTTTAAATAAAGTAAATGTGTGCTATGTAACTTTTCTCATAAAGATTTCCCGTAAACCCTCTTTCCTCCCTGTGGTGCAGACTTGTGAGCAGAGGCAGGTGAGTCACTTCCAGTACCTGAGCTGGCCCGACTATGGCGTTCCCACCTCGGCGGTGACGCTCATCGACTTCCTGAATGCCGTGAAGAAGCAGCAGAAGAAGACTGTGAAGGCTCTGGGGCAGCAGTGGAGCGGACACCCCCTCGGACCCCCCATGGTGGTCCACTGCAGTGCGGGCATCGGCAGGACAGGTGTGTACACATGCTTCTGCCCGGATTGTTAGAGCTGCAAGATTAGTCCCAATCTAATTGCAATTGCAATTTGAATGGATGCAATTAGCATAGGTTGCAATTTTCGAAGCACCGTCATTTCCTCCACAAACTAAATATCCTGTCTTATTCTGTATAAAAACTGCTAACCCTGTAGTTCCAAAAAAAATAAAAAAAAATCTTCTTATTCTTCTGGACGCATTTAAACTCTGACCTTTTGAACAGAATACTACTATCAAAACATTAATTTCAGATCTAATTCCAGTCTCAAAACTTGTTCTAAGAATTGCAATTATTTTGCAAATGTAGCACCCCACCCTAGGCCTAATAACCGTAAACCCAAACCACAACACGAACACCTGGCCACAGCCATAACCCTACCCCTTAACCAAACCCTTAGCCTAACCTGACAGTTTTCAAAATGTTTGCGTGTCTTTATTAAAAAAAGCCTTGAGTTTTTGCACCTTCAAATTGTCAGTGTTGTTTCTAACTTTTCTTGCTTGAGCTGTACGCTTTCCTGTACAGCACCTTTTTAATCTGGGTTTTGGATTTTTTTGTGACTGAAACATATATTTTTTGTGTTGCAGGTACGTTTTGCGCTCTGGACATCTGCCTGTCTCAGCTCCAGGACGTGGGCTCTCTGAACGTGCATCAGACGGTGAAGAGGATGAGGACACAGAGAGCCTTCAGCATCCAGACCCCCGACCAGTACTACTTCTGCTACAACGCCATTTTAGAGCACGCCCAGAGACACGGGCTGCTGCCGACCAATCAGTGAGCTCCGAAAGACTGCGCCGCTATCCCACTGTAGCATTCAGACATGTAACTCTTGAAAAACAACCATATTACACCATTTCCGATCTGCGTTATTATGCTGTTTTCTCATCACAAACATACCCGGAGTTGTGTTTTGTTTTTCATTTAATTTCAGCACGCAAAACTTGAGTTTTAAACAGAACTCCAGATATGTTTCTGATGAGTAACAACATTCTAACATGTCTTGAAGCTCACAAGAGTCAATTTAGCGTAATGTAGGACTTTTAAACTGCAGAAAAATGGACGCTCTTTAACGAGGAACACAAATAAGCCAAGAAAAAAAGCCTAAGTGTCTACATAGTGCTTATATAATAGTGTGATTAAACAGGCACGTGACAATACATCTGAACTGGTATGGAAAATTAGAGGCGTAATGCGTAACTTTTCTGGTAGAGCACTTTCTTGTTTCCATGGAGATTAGAGCTGACAAGCAGTGTTAGAGATAAGATTTGCTGTTTGTTTTAATAATAGGAATTCCCATTTTAAACGCATCCAGAAGAACTGATAAAAATCCAGAAATATGAAATGACAAATGACAAGAAAGCCTTGAATGTTGAATATTTCACAGTATGACATTAAACCTATCTAGATTCATAAAACCAAACAATCGAGAAGGTCAGATCTGCGGAGAGGCAAACCAGTCTACAGTAAGAATGCATATTTTTTTTAGATTTTTAAGCGATTCAAACACTATTAAATCAATAAATACAAGATGGATAAGTTTAAAGCCTTACTGTGGAACATTTCAGACAATGGCAGTTGGCGGACTCTCCATTAGAAAAGTTCCATTATACGCCTTTAGTTCAAAACATAAAAATCTGAAGATGAGCTAAAATAATCACAAATTAAATTCATCAAATTCAAGTTTTTATATTAAATTATTCAGTTATGGTCTCTTTTAAATGAACTTTTTCCTTCCAATGATTTTAAAATGTATTGAAATGTGCCTGTTTAAGAGTAAGCAGCAACTATCCAAGCACACCGAGTCGCAAGAATAAGTTTATTGTTACATATTTTATATTTATTTGTTAAAAAAAAAAGAAAATTAACCCGAAATATGCCTTTAGCTTCAATGTTGTACCTCCACCACACTCTATACAAACCACTTCAGAAACAGTGGCTCATTGTCTTCTGATAGTATTTTAGTTTAGTTTAATAAATGTTGGAATTATGAAAAAGATAAAATATTAAAAGCTTAGGTTGCAGTACAGGGATTTCTGACACAAAATCTGTTTAAATGAAAATATTGATACTCTAAAATGCTCTAAAACATGGGGAAAAAATTTCATTTTACCAGAAAATGATGTAAAAAAAGCAACATTTGACTGTTTTGGTGTCACATACTCGTGTATTTATTTTCTACATACTGCCCTTGTGCTCTTGGCCAAGACACTCCTTCCACATTGCCTCTTCCAATAACTTTAGGTAGCTGCAATTAGGGTTGTGATGATACAAAAGTTTCAAATTCTTTTTCTAATACTAATTTCGATATCAGAATATGATTTTCAACACAAGTAAGAGTTGTTTTTTTTAAATTGCACCATGCGGTCTTATACAAATCTGAAAGATCATTCTAAAATTATTCAGGAAAGGCTCAATTTTTTATTTTTCAGTACCAATTCTTGTTCTTTCAGATTATCTTATCTTTTTGCTGTATTTGCTTATGTGTGCATTGTGTCACCATGGTAACCGCTAAACATTCCGCCACACACATACATGTAAAACAACCCTCCTAAACAACCCTTGCTCCAACCGGAAGGGCATCTGGTGTAAAAGTTTCCCGTATTCAAAGTGACAGTCCTACAAACAAAAGGTTTCAATACAAAATAACAAAAATGGCATAATTTTAAATAAAAGCTAATTATAGTTTGCTAAAAATTCTTATATCTACCACATAGTTCCTCTTTTACACTCAAATTCAAAAGGCGGCATCTGTTTTTTTTTTTTTGCTATAGCTAACTGCATAAATGAAGCACAACTAGTTTGAATCAGGGCTACTCTTTTCTGAGCGGTTTCTGACATTTGACAAGAAAAAAAATATGTTCAGATTCACAAAAATGCACAGTTTCGTATCCATAATAGGAGTTTGCTGCGTTGCCATGGCCAAATAAAAAACGTAACTGGTCACATATATAAAGTGCTTTACTAACTTCAAGCATCAAGAATTCACACACATCCTTGCCCAATTATTTGCGTGGAGTGAAGTAGCAAATATATCTCCAAAAATCTTCTTAAAACGACAAATTACCAATTCCCAAATTCACTTTTCAGGACTTTTAAACATTAACCATTCTCATTTACACTAATCTGTCCTTCAAATCCAGAGCGCATTACTAAAAACTGGTACTTTGCAGCTGAGGTCGGCAACATTCCCTTGGGGTGTGACGCTAACTGTAGGCATGCTCTGTCTGAAGTTTTGAGTTAAAATAAAACTCGTATTAAAGTTAAACAATTTGACCAGAAAGAGCTGGTTTAGTTGGAACTATAACTTATACAAACCCGGTTACTGCACAAATAACTGGCTTGTGCCCTCTTGTGGCAGGATAAATCTTTACAGTAACATTGCTTTACAAAATACTAAACTGATTCAGAGCTTTTTGCTGACTTAGTACAAGTACCAATTTGACAGACTTAATTCATATTTTCTACATTTGCAGTTGCCCCCATGTGAGATATGACATTCTAGAAACTAAAAACCACCAATTGTGACACTGAATAGTCATCTTTAAACAAAAATATTGAATGACTGAATATTTATTTATATATTTGATAGAAATAGCTTGATTTTGCTTCTAAAATTGCTACGATTCCCTGGTATTTTTCATTGATCTTTCATTGATCAGTTAATCAAATGATCTCGACATCCCTATTTGCAGCGACCCATTGACTTAGATTACGCTTTAGGAACTGAATGTATCGTCTCAAACCGCAGATGCCATGAACTCAACTGTACTCCCACAAAATCCTCTTGAGTTTTTAACGCGAATGATTTCTTTGCACTTTTACAGCTTGCCTTTTTGTGCTCAGTGATGAAAGATCCTATAATATGCCATTTTCCTTCCTCGATCCATGTTATAATGTTGTCGTTTCTTTATAAAAAAGCCTACCTGGAGTTGCGTTTTGTTTCATACACACAAAACCTGCATATTTAGTTCTTCTCTCACACAGAAAACACTCCATACGCCTTCACTAGAATCATCTGGATCATTTCAGACCTTGAAAACTACCACTTCATGACATCACGAGGTGGAACAGAGCATTTTGAGCTCTGGAGCTGTACACAGACTAATAAAGGGCTACTGAAAAGTGTGAACGAAACAAAACGCAACTCCAGGTAGGTTTTTGATGAGGGAACATTATAACACTCACAAGAGTCAGTTTTGCGTAATATAGGACCTTTAAAGATGCACTGTGTAACTTTTCTGGTGGAGCGTATGCCACATGTTTGTTTCCATGAACATGTTAAAGCTTTGATGGGAATATTCTGGAGTATGGCATTAAAGTAAAACCCCAGCTAGCATTGGTTAAAATTTTGCCTCTCCAAAGATCTTGTCTCCATGGCGATGACTAAATATATTGCCGTACTGTGGAATATTTCAGGCAATTAATGCAATAGCAAGCAAATGGTAGACCCTTCACCGGAAAAATTATCGTGCACTTTTTAAATACAATAGTTTAAAAAAATACATTAAAGAAGCTCTAGGTCTGTGAGTATGTGATGTGTTAAATGGTCTAACATACAAGTTTTGTGTTTCTTCAGGTGTGAAACTAAACAATCTGGGTTATTTTCCAGGGCTGTGGTCGACTAAAGACTCTAAAGCTCTCAAAACTTGTCTATCTCTGCATATCTGACCTAAACTGCACTCAAGAGTACGCCTGCTTGGGAGTTCATGCAAAAACTACTATTTATACAGAAAAAGTACTAGGAAAAATATTTATATAAAGACAGGCAGTCGTGACTAATTTCAGATGTCGTCACATTGAAATCTACATAAAATTAAAAAATTCAGAGTCAAAGATTTCGATCAAAGATACTGTGGAAAGGCAAGTTTATTTACACAGCACAATTAATACAGAAAGTAATTGAAAGCCCTTTGCTGAATAAGACATTAAAATCACAATGCAAACAGATCAGAACATAAATATGATCAAATTAAAAGAAAGAAGAGTGCAGAATAAAAAACTACAGCCCTACTATTTAGTCTTTTTCTGGTTATAAAAGTGTTCTTATTACGCCCTTTAACAGCTATTTTTCAAGTCTGGCTTCAACTTTCTGCACAGTAGTTACTCGAAATAAAATCTGTAAAATCATGTTAGGATGTGGTTGAAATCTGTCTGTCATTTGTCTATATATATAACATGTACAGAGCCTTTAGTCTTTGTGTCATTATGTTGCTGGGTAAAAAATTCTTTACTACAAAATTCATATTGAATTTGCTGGTAGTGAAGTGTTGAGTCTGCAGTGTGTTGTCCATTCGACGATGGACGCAATGCCCTATTTTTTATTTTTCTATTCAAGTTTCTTAGATTTACACAACCTATACAGTTATTTACATTTATTTTATATGTGTTTTGTTATAACCTATTACTTTATTGTTTAGTCATGACTATTGAATCAAGCTATACTCTTATTAAATACAAACTTTGTGAAAGTGAACTGTCGTCATTGTGTTTTATCAGCCTGCAACGACCAATATATATGAATATTTAGGATTTAACATGGATACTGGAAGTACTCAAGTAAAAGTACAGGCCCAATAAAACTCAAGGCCAAATAAAAGTATCAAAGTGCCTTAAATGTACTTCGAGTAAAAAGTAACGTTTCGAATGTAATGATTTTGATACAGATTTATTGAGTTCATGTTTTTCTAGCGGTTTTTTCTTGGTATATAAATCCTCAGCCTTTTCAGCAGGTCTCAGACAATAATAAATACTTTTTACTTTCCAGTCCAGTTCAAAAATATAGTGAGAAAAAGTATAAAGAGAGTATAGATAATGGAAAAAATATATATCTAGTGCATTTTTATAGTCCAACCATTATCAGGACTATGCAGGTTCTAGTACACATAGGCTAAAGAAAAATTTCAGATTTCCTCAATAATATATTTTATTAGTAGGACATATTAATAGCAATATGTGGATTAGGCTAATGAAACTACAGCACATTGTTTCTGAAAGATATAGTTTTGTATCATGCGTTTGTTATATATTTTTTTACAACTGTCGTGCGGGAACATAGATGACGTCTAAAACCTCTTAAGGCACGTTTCTGATGAGTGAACAATGTTATAACACGAGATTTGGCGTAATACCCTCTCTTTAAACAGTTCAACATTACATAAAAAAGCCTTAAGCCAAGTTTTAATGCAGTTACCTCATCAAAAACATACCCTGAGTTGTATTTTGTTTCATTTACACATTTTATTTTATTAGTCTATATCTCCAAAGCTCAAAATGAAATGAATGAAACAAAACACAACTCCAGGTACGTTTTTGAGGAAACATTGCAACATGGGCCCTTTAAAATATGTAAAATGCAGCCTTAAAAGAAACGGTAAGACTTTCACACAATATATACACAACGGCCCCTTCCATGTGCATCCTAAGGCAAAAGATAATGGAAATAATAGACAACTCAGACATGTAAGTCAAGCGTCTTCCTTTTCCAGTGCAGTGTGTGATCTGTGGGTGTGGGTGTCCTCAGGGGAAATGCTCATACCACTGGAACTCTCACTTGTGATTATAGGTGAATAGACATTGTGCTATAAAGTGCAGAGATATACACTTCCCTTTGACACTATGGGAACACTTCACTGTTGCATTTAAACAGTTAAGACGTGGGTGAAACTTAGACGTGCAACCACAGGACTTCGTGAATGGTGATTATTGTAGCTTATAAAGAAGTGGACAAAGGGAATGTGACGTCACCCATCCAGTCAAATGCAGCATGTGGAGGGCATCAGTTATAGGGCAAATTTGAAGCAGAGTTCCTTATTGGGAAAATAAAAACACATTATCATGTAGAGCGGATTTATATGAAAATTTTAAGATCAAAATGAGGAGCTTAACTCACTGTTCTTAAGTGAATTGGAGCCAGTGTTGATGGAGCCTGAAGCGAGCCCGTGCTCTCTTCTTTTTGGAACATGGCGGGTGGCAGGATAGCTATGTCCATTTATAGGCTATATACTATGGGTCTACACTAGAAAAAGCTTCATGCCACCTACACTATAATTAATTAATTATTTTTTTATAATAAAGTTTTTAAAAATGAATTTACCTTTCTAGCATAAAATAAAAACATGCATTTGGTTGGTTTGGTTTGGTATAATTATGAAATTATGGTTTTAACTTTAAAGCTACAGTACGCAATTTTTTTGAGTTTGATAATGAGCCTGTATTACACAATTGTCTAATCTGTTATAATGCAGAATTGCTTAAACATTTGTGAATGAAACAAAACACAACTCTGGGTATGCTTTTGATGACATTCTAACATGGCTAAAAGCTCATGAGAGTCCACTTTACCTAATATAGGACCTTTAACCAGGATAGACAGATGGACTACACTAGCCTATAATTTCAATTATTCATGCCCATTAACCTAAATAGCAATTCAGTTCAAGAATTGAAGGCAACCTGCCTAGCATTAACAAATACTTTGGTTCATATAGGCCATAAAGCTTGAATAACAGGTCAAACACAAAAAAGAAATAAACTCTAGTCTCAACAGGGCTTCAGATAAGGTCATTGTAAAGGCCAGTTTATTGGCTATAATAGGCTATTTGGGATTAAAGTTTATTAAAGCTTCATGTGCATTATAACGTTACAGAAATGTGAATTGTAGTACTAAACAAAAGTAATATTTGCACATAAAGGCTCATATTAGGTTGTCAAAAACAACAACATTTTGTTCTATTCACACATGTTTAACACACAAACTCTGGATATTTAGGCTGAGTTCTTCTCTCAAACAGAAAACACTCTGGTCCACCTTGTGATGTCATGTATTATTAGGCCTACAGGAAGTGCACCACTGTTTTTAGACTCCATACTCTGTCACTAAAATTACAGCCCTGAAATTGCCTGTCTGTACTGAGTAAAAGATAAAATGCAGCTGTTACGTTTAAAACTCCCGCTTTATGACATCACAAGTTGTAACAGAGTATTTTGAGTTTTGGAAACAAGTAATTAATAATGATAACAAGTATGAATGAAACAAAATACAACTCCAGGTATAAATTTGATGAGGGAGCCACATTCTAATAGGACTTAAAGCTCGCATGAGTCAATTTTGCGAAATATTGACCCTTTAAACAGTGCGTGTTGAATTGCCTCCTTCAGAGTTTTAGCGGGTTATATTCAAAGTGACGTGACGCTTCTCGGAGCGTGCGCCAATGCCAGCGGAGGGGGGCGTCTCCAACTATTTTGTTACAAACACGAATCCGGAGTAAGAAGTCTTTTTCCTGGGTATGTAACAGCTGTTTAAACTAAATAATCGTATCGTTTGGGTTGCCTTTGTAAACGATCGGCGTCCATTTTGAGTCAAGTGGCTTTCTGTGTATTACGGTGCCTTAAATGAATTGGAGGGAGGTTTTTCACGTCGTAAACACCAGCACAGCTCGAGCGCGTAAAGGGCTAAATGTTGGCTGTTAACGATGTATTTGTCGGTACATTTTGCAGCATCCCGCTCTCTGGAAGTGTTAAAATGTGCTTTGTGGCCATGTGTGGTGTTAGTGTGGACGGTGCATGTAACGCTGCTTGCTTGGCTAATGTAGGGGGAGGGAGAGTTGTTGTGGTGAGAGACAGGTTAGACATTTTACTCCCCGCTAAAAGGGGTAAACAAAGAATATGTACCGAAAGGCGCACATGTGCACACTGAAACGGCGGGATTTGCGGCTGTTTGCTCGGTGTTTTGGGGTCGGGGAGGTTGGCGTGGCTCCGCGGCGCCTTTGCGTAGCCACAGTTCCGTTCGGTTTGACTTTGGCATTGTTTGGAAAGGGCAACTGGATCCGCTCTTTGCAGCACGAATAGATGCTCCTAAAGCCCCCAGTGCACTGATTCCTCGCGACAACAAAGCGACATGTTCAGGCTACTCGCTCTAAGTGTTTTTGATCGTGTTATTTGGATGTACGGAGGGGTAGAGTAGAGCCCACGTCGATCGAAGGGAGCAGTTGGCGCTAGCTCCTCCTCGCCGTTTGTCCGGAGCAGTGGGTTTTCCTGCCCGCACTGCGTTGTCTCTTGTTTTGTTTTGCATTAAACAAGAATTAAAGCTGTCAGACGCTCGTATGCGATGTTTTACAACGAGACTGCAGCCTGTGTGTGCAAAGAGCGGGGCTTGAATAGAGGGAAAGCCGTCGAAGGAAGCGCAGGAGGCGGCTGCCGTGCGTCGCAGCTGTCGGTCGCCGCTGAGTCTTGCGCCTGGTTCTCTGAGGAGGAATCCCGGGCTGCCTCTGCACAGCTCCGCCTGTCGTGGGCGAGGGTTTATTTTGGAAGTTCCACCTTTTCTGGATTTGTAATAAAGACTATGTCAAATGATTGGCTACTGTGTATTCAAATGGGCGTGGCAAACGCGTAAGGCACGAAGACGCTCAGCGTCACGTGTCACCAAACTCCAGGAAGTAGGCAACATGGAGAGAATTCATTGCAGAGATGTAAAATGTGACATGTTATGTTTTTTTCTCATGATGCAGCTCATTCAGCGCAAGGTTAATGTATGATTATATAAATGATAATAGTTTTATTGTCAGTGATCTTTCTTATTTGTCTGGAGACACTTTGTCAAACTGTGATACTCCTAAATCAAAATGAAAGACATGGACATAAGGCAGCACATACACGCGGACAGTTTTACAATAAATTAAATACATTTCAACTATATTATTGTCTCTCCACTTTTGCATTTAAATGAACCATTCAACCCCGTTCCTTTCAATAAAATAGAGGATTGTGACACGTTGGCGTGCTGTAAACTGACATTATAATTTGCTTGAGCGAAACAGATTTTTACCATTTCAGACTTAAATATAACAGTCTTTGAGTTTTTCTGTCTGGGCTATCATAAAGGGGACAATCAAAGTTTTGAGTGCAGTGCTATCTGCAAATCGCTGTTTTGCTATATGTTCTAAGGTAGCGGCAGAAGTTGTATGAAAGTCTAATAGATCCCTGACTTGGACGTGCTTGCATAGAATGTATTCTGATTATGAAAGCATACTCACACACTCACTCAGCCTGGTCGCGCTTCAACTCAAAATGGGCGTGCGGGACTACTGTGGGATTATGGCTCGATTGACATTAACCAGCAACCAATCAGCATCCATCTTCCCTCCTTCTAACTTAAATCAACCAATAGATTTCTAGGACGGGCGGGACCTGAGCGAATGACACGCCCCTACAGCTAACCGAACGGAGATTGTTTTCCTCTGTCGAAGGAGGTCTTTACTTCATAGCCCACCGCTTCAAATGTTTATTTAATACATCTCTAATCTCTCCAAACTTTTTGAACCCACGTCGCGGTTTCCTTTTCGGGCACATGTCCGCAGACCGGATTGTTACCGACGCTTAATCTACTAACTTGAGTTTTTGCCATTTAGGAGAGGGGTGAGTTCACAAGAATTCATTGACTAATCAAACCGATCTAATGACTAATGTGAGGCTGTGTTTTCTGAATATGTTTCCGGTCATTACATTGTTGTCTGCGTTGTGTATCTTCAGCTGAAATAAGCAAAGTTAAGTGAGAACAGTGTTTGCAGATCGCCCGTTCAGCTGCAGCGTTAGCCTTTAGCTGCATGTGCTTCGAAGCTAACCGTGGACGCTGCTTGTTGTTTACATTAGCTAGCACTTAGCACGCAACCTACAGCAGCTTCTGACAAAACAACTGGCTGCAAAACTTATCAAACTGTCTATATGCGCGCTTCAGAATTGGAAGTGCCGATAAAAACCTCATTCATGTGCAACTGTTAGATAAATTTGACGTGGTTAGATTTCTGACATGTTGGCTACGGCTCTGCCACGCTAAATGGCGGGCGGGGAGTCACTACGCTACCTCGAGGTCGGAGCTTGTGCTAGGCCTCCGAGACGATCTAACAAGTAATGCACAGTGTAAGACAGGTTGAATGTGCTGTATATGGTTACTCGAACACAGAAACTACTTAGATCGTCTCTGTGTGCGTTTTTAAAGGAGTAGCTCTAGTTTGAATGCTGGTTGTGGCAGTTAGGAGCGACCATTCGTCACCGCGCATAGCTTCACTGTCAGGAGCTCAACACGACCTGCCAAACGATCGTATTTCGGGTTGATTTTGCTTAACTTTGCTCGATTTGACGCTTAAACCTCTCTACTACCTCTTTGGTGTAGTTAAAGTCATGGATTTAGCGCCCGAGAAGCGGCTGGTGTCGTGAGGAAGTTGTGAATGGCGAAGGGAGCTCCTCAGCACCTGTTTGTTGAGATGGTGACGTAAGGTTGCTATAGATTCCATTGGCTGCAGCTTGTACGGTCAGCCCTCTCCTGTCAGCTGGGTTTGAGTCTGCCCCAGCCAAGAGAGATTAATGCACGGCACTAGATTTTCGCCTTTATCTTAAAGTTATATGTATAGTTATGCTATTTGTTTGTTAATTTGTTTATTATTGAGTATGCCATTACAACCACAGAAAATGGATTGGTAATGAAAAGGAATAGGTATGCTATGCAACTTATTCATGTAAAAAAAAAAGCATTTTTCGATGATCTAAAGAACATAAATAAATCTGTAAATTTTAGTACGTATATAATATTTGGGTTTAATTTAAAACCTGAACCACATGTACACAGTCAATATTACCTCATTATTCAATTTCACTTTATTCCGGACTCATGGTCCATTTTTGAAACAAACAAGGATAGTGATAATACAAAACACTAAACATTTATGTTTTTAAAAGACAACTATACCGGTTTCTCCACATATTGGACTAATATCGCATCTCACTGAATCTCATCTTTGTGAGTGACATTAATATTATTTAATTGTCAGATTTGTTCCATCCGCAGATAAAACTGTACATTAAAGTTCTAAGTACAGCTTGCAGAGTGTTCACATCTCAGTCGCACATTGTGGTCTCCTCTAAAGCACTGGCAAAGCATTGTAGGCCACCTGCAGTCTTTGCAATTTGTCTTTTTTGTAAGTAATCCAGAGATGGGCTTTGTACAGCAGTGTACAATATGATATAAACAATAACAACTTTACATCATTTGTACAAAAGCCAAACCTACGCATAAGAGTATTAAAGCATTCTACACTGTATATGTATGCTAAAAAGGAAGATTACAATAATGAGTGTAAATCATTTAGTAGTAAAGAATGTGTGCTATGTTTATTAAGCCTGTCGCTATAAATACTAAATCAACTTGTATGACAAATTGTTCAATATATGATAAATGGAAATTTTATTTTGAAGGGTAAAAATTTATTGTAGTTACCTTTTCTTTACAGTAGTGGGAA